>PVKC010019165.1:0-19244 GCA_004027635.1 Crocidura indochinensis
CCACCCTCTCATTTCTTGATAGAACAACCAGCCTAAAATATAATAAGGATATACTGGCTTTGAGTAAATAAATGGAAGAAAGCTTTTCATCCCCAGAAAGCTGGATACACATACTTTCCCCAAAGCATGTGGAAATTCTCCAAAAAAGACAACATGCTGGTGACTAAACATACATCCATAAAATCAAGAGGATAGAAATTAAATCAACTATCTTCTCACATCATGATGCATTGAAAATAGAAGTAAATTACAAACAGACATGCAGAAACAACTCAAACACTTGGAAAATAAACAGCTCACTACCTAAATAAATGTTTGAAAAAAAAAAAAAGAATTCAAGGACATTCAGTTAGGAATGGAAGAAGTCAAGCTTGCACTGTTTGCAGATGACCTGATACTATATTTAGAATTCCTGAAGACTGCCAATAAGCTTCTAGAAAAAATAGATATGTATATTAATGTGGCAGGCTACAAAATTAATAGGCAAAATCAATGACTTTTCTATATGCAAGTAATTAAAGAGAAGAAAAAGACAGTAAAAGTAATCCCATTTAGAAAAATCAAGTACCTTGGATTTAACTTAAATAAAGAAAAAAAGATTTGTACAAAGAAAACTACAAAACACTGCTTCAAGATATCAAAGAGGACACAAGTAAATGAATACATGAGAAACTGGATACATATAACTTGCTCATGGGTTGGGAAGACTAACAGAAGTAAAAATGACAATACAGTCCAAAGCCTTGTGCAGAATTAATGTAATCCCTATAAGATACCCATGACATTTTTCAAGAAGTGGATAAACACTTTTTATTATTTTTATAATAATATATTTATTTAAACACCATGATTACAAATATGTTTGTAGTTGGGTTGTCATAAAAAGAACACCCCTTTCACCAGTACAACATTCCAACCATCTATAACCCCATCTCCATCCTTCCCTTCCCCCTTGATTGTATCCGAGACAAGACATTCTACTTCTCTAATTTGTTAACATTGTCATGATAGTTGTTAGTGTAGTATTTCTCTAACTGCACTCACCACTCTTTGTGATTAGCTTCATACCCTGGATCAGTCCTTCCAGTCCTCATCTCTATTGTCTCTGGGGATTATTTCAATAATGTCTTGTATTTTTCTTAAAACTCATAGATAAGTGAGGCTATTCCATGTCTATCTCTTTCCTCTGACTTATTTCACTCAGCATAATAGTTTTCATGTCCATATATGTATAGGAAAATTGCATGACTTCATCTCTCTTGATAGGTTCATAATATTCCCTTATATATATGAACCAGTTTCTTTAGTCATTCATCTGTTGAAGGCATCTTGGTTGTTTCCAGATTCTGGCTATTGTAAATAGTGCTGTAATGAATATAGGTGTGCAGAAGGCATTTTTGTACTACATTTTTTGTTCCTATGGTATATCTCTAGTAGTGGTATAGCTGAATCATATGGGAGTTCAATTTCCAGATTTTTGAGGAAACTTCAATATTTTTTCATAAAGGTTTTACTAGTCAGCATTCCCACCAGCAGTGAATGAGAGTTCCTTTCTCTCCACATTCCTGCCAGCACTTATTCTTCTTGTTCTTTGTGATGTGTGCAAATCTCTGTGGTGTGAGATGGCTCCTCATTGTTGTTTTGACTTACATTTTCCTAATGAGAAGAACGAAAGAAGAAAGAAAGAAAGAAAGAAAGAAAGAAAGAAAGAAAGAAAGAAAGAAAGAAAGAAAGAAAGAAAGAAAGAAAGAAAGAAAGAAAGAAAGAAAGAAAGAAAGAAAGAAAGAAAGAAAGAAGAAAGAAAAAGTAAAATGTCTCCCATATTCAGGTGGGAAAGGTGTGTGTGGGTGAGAAAGACTGGTGACATTGGTGACTGGAAAAGTGGACATGTAAAGGGTGGTGTGCATTTTATGCACATGGTAGTTTAGTAAAGTTAAAAGAAAAGAATAAACAGTAATTAGTGCCCCACAAACTAAAATATATTGGGGTCAACATGACTAAAGGGGTGAAGGACCTATACAAAGAAAACTACAAAACCATGCTTCAAGAAATAAGAGAGGACACAAGGAAATAGAGACACATACCCTGCTCATGGATTGACAGGATAAATATAATTAAAATGGCAATACTCCCCAAATTGTATAGATTCAAAGCAATCCCTCTAAAGATACTTATGACATTTTTCAAAGAAGTGGATCAAACAATCCTAAAATTTAGAATAATAAACACCCACAAATAGCTAAAGCAATCCTTGGGAAAAGGAATATGGGAGGCATTATTTTCCCCAATTTTAAACTGTACTACAAAGCAGTAGTTATCAAAACAGCATGGTATTGGAATCAAAACAGATCCTCAGATCAGTGGAATAGACTTGAGTATTCGGAGAATATTTCCCAGACATACAATCAATTAATTTTTGGTAAAGGAAAAGGGAATCTAAAATGAATCAAGGAAAGCCTCTTTAACAAGTGGTGTTGGCACAACTGATTAGCCACTTGCAAAAAAGTGAACTCAAACCCCCATCTAACACCATCTAACACAAAGATCAAATCCAAATGGATTAAAGACCTTGATAGCAGGCCTGAAACCATAGGATATATAAAACAACACATAAGTAAAACACTACATGACATTGGAACTAAAAGTATCTTCAAACAAGTGGAAGCAGAGATAAACAGATGGGAATATATTAAGCTGAGAAGCTTCTGCAGCTAAAAGGAAAGATATAAAATAAGATAATTTTGTATCTAAGATACAAAAGCCACCCAAAGAAAGGGAGAAACTATTCACCCAATACCCATCAGACAAGGGGCTAATCTCCAAAATATACAATATATATATATATACAAAATATACAAGACCATATATATATATATATATATATATTGAGAAGAAATGAACAGACACTTCATCAAAGAAGAAATACAAATGGCCAATGGCTAAAAGACACATCACTAATCACTAATCATTAGGGAGAAGCAAAGCAAAACTACAACTGCTGGTGGGAATGCCATTTAGTCCAGCCTTTATGGGAATAATATGGAGATTCCTCAAAAAACTGGAAATTGAACTCCCATATGACCCAGTTCTTCCATTTCTAGGGATATACCCTGGAAACACAAAAATACAATTCAAAAATTCCTTTCTCAGGGTTGGAGAGATAGCATGGAGGTAAGGCATTTGCCTTGCATGCAGAAAGTCAGTGGTTCGAATCCTAGCATCCCATATGGTCTCCTGAGTCTGCCAGGTGCAATTTCTGAGCATTGAGCCAGGAGGAACCCCTGAGCACTGCCAGGTGTGATCCCAAAAAACAAAACAAAACAAAATCCCTTCCTCACACCTTTATTCATTGCAGCACTATTTACAATAGCTAGACTCTGGAAACCATAAGATGCCCTTCAACAGATGAATAGCTTAAGAAACTGTGGTACATATACACAATGGAATATTATGCAGCCATCAGGAGAGATGGAGTCATGAAATTTTCCTGTATGTGGATGTACATGGAATCTATTCTGTAGAGTGAAATAAGTCAGAGGGAGAGTGATACACATAGCCTAGTCTCACTCATCTATGGGTTTTAAGAAAAATTAAAGACAAAAAAAAATAGAAAAAATAAAGACATTACTGTAATAAGGCCCAGAGACAAGAGTTAGGGGTTTCAAACTCAATTTACGTGGGGGCCGCAGGAGGCAAAGTCTGGGTGAGGCAGGGCCGCATAAGGGATTTCACAAAAAAAAAGTCCTCAAGCGTCATTATTAACAGTTTTAATTATTTCTTCTGAACATGAATAGAACATTGAGTGAAGATCATAAACAGTTCTTCTGAACATGCCATCTTTTGCCTATTCCTTGCTGCCAGAGACTTGACAGTGCTTCTTCTCACAAATCTGAACCACATTTGGCTTTAGAGAGAAGCAGTTGAGACCCTCAGTATGGCTTTTAGTTGATCATCATTAAGTCTAGACCCGTACTTTGACTTATTGAAGTTCAATATGGAGAATAACTTTTCACAAAATATGTGCTCCCAAAAAGGCACACGGTGCGCTTGAACATTCAGGAAAGTTCAGGGAAGCTGGGGGGCAATGCTCTCAAAAATTACCCATGCATGTCTGCTTTCCCACTAATCTCCCTGAACTTGGCTTTGAGATCAGAGTTGCATTGCAGGTCAATGAGCTCCATTTGAAGCACAGGAGAGGCATCTTGCACATCAAAGAAAAAGGGGTCCACAAAAATTTGGAAAGTATCTCTGTGCTTTTTGAAGCCTGCAAATCTGTGATCAAATTCCTTCTCTAGCTTAAAAATAGCATCAACATATTTCTCACCACTGAATGGTATGGCTGCATCCACAAGTTCCTTGCATGCTGGGAAATGGCAATGGTTTGTCTGAGAGAGCTGAGGTTTCCATAACACAAGTTTTGTGCAGAATGCTCTCACTGATAAGCTGCCCTGGGCCTTGTAACATCTTATTTAGTACATTCAGCTTATGTGTGATGTCAACAAGAAAAGCTAAGTCCATGAACCATTTGTGATCACTCAACTCAGAAACAGCATTCCCATCCTTCTCCATGAAGGCTTTCACTTCTTCTCTCAACTCAAAAAATCTTTTCAGGACATTTCCCATGCTGAGCCAACGTGCCTCGGTGAAATAGAGCACATCTCCATATTCTGACTCCATTTCCTCTAAAAAAAAAAAAAGCACGGAACCTCCTGTGCTTTAAGCTCCTGGATTTGATTTGGTTGATGCATTTCACAACAGACATCACATTGTCCCATGGCAGGCATTTACTGCAAAGGGCCTGCTGATGGATAATGCAGTGAAGAGCAATGGCCTTCTCTAAACCCTCCTCTTCAAATTTTTTTTTAACAAGTGCCACCAGTCCATCTTTCTTCCCTGTCATCGATGGCACTCCATCGGTTATTATTCCAACAAGTCTCTTCCATGGCAAACCTCCATTCTCAATGACATCACACAGATGCCAAAATATCTCGTTAGTGGTGATCTGGCCATGCATTGGAATTATTGTGAGCAGCTCCTCTGTCAATTCAAAATTGCAATCAACACCACAACATAAATTGTGAGCTGCGCAGTGTCTGTTTTCTCTGTGCCCTCGTTAAGAGCAACTGAATATGCATCAAAGCATTTGGCTTTCTCACACAGTTGATGATAAATGTCACTTGATATGTCAGAAATGCGCTCTGCCACGGTGTTGGCAGAAAGGCTGATTTTGCTAAACTGACCTTTCTTTTCTGGACAGATAATACTTGCAGCCTGTAACATGAATTTTTTTTTGAATTTTTTTTTTTTTAACGAACTCTCCATCTGTGAATGGTTTCCCTGCCTTAGCAATCATCTCACTAACCATGTAACTAGCTTTGACTAATGCAACGTTCTTTTCGGTTGCTTTCTTGAAGAAATCTTGTTGCCTCATTAGACATGCTTTAAGACTGGCAACCTGCTTGGCTCTCTTATTTCCTTGATATTTTGCACATTCCTTAGCATGTTTAGTTGAATAATGGCATTTCAAGTTGTATTCCTTGTGCACTGCAACTTTCTCTGAGCAAATAAGACATGTGGGGATGCCCCTGTGTTCAGCAAAGAAATACTGCATCTCCCACTTTTCCTGAAATTGTCTGTGCTTGTCATCAATCTTTCTCTTCACTGAAGGCTTTGATGAAGTCGTGATGAAGGTATGACAAAATCTAATTCTATAATAAACTTCTCACCCTTCTCTCCCTTAGGCCTCTGATAATGCAAGGGACAGCGGGCAGGAGCTTCAGAAATGACGTCGCAATTATTCGCTTTACTGAATATTCTCAATAAAATATTGCATTAGTAAGAAAAAAATCGCATTAAACATTTGCATACCCCGAACGGAACTGCTCGGGGTATGCGAATGTTTAATACGATTTTTTCCTTACTAATGCGATTTTTATTGCGATTATTCGGTAAGCGAATAATCGCGAATACTGCGATATTTGAAGGCTGGCCACGGGCCACAAAGTGTTATAAGGAGGGCCTCAAACGGCCCCCGGGCTGCGAGTTTGAGACCCCTGAGTTAAGGGCTAGAAGGGTTGGAAGGACAGGCTCACAATTTGAAGCTCATCACAAAGAATGGTGAAGACTGTTAGGGAAATAACTACGTTAACAACTAGCATGACAATGTTAAAGAATGAGAAAAGGGCCAGAGCAGTGGCACAGAGCATAAGACTTGTGCGTGTAGTCTAGGAGGGACCGCAGTTCGATCCTTCAATGTCTCATATGGTCCCCCAAAGCAAGAGCCATTTCTGAGCGCATAGCCAGGTGTAACCCCTGAACGTCACTGAGTGTGGCTGAAAAACAAACAAAACAAAACAAACAAAAAAGAATGAGAAAAGTAGAATGCCTATAGCGAATATAGGCAGGGGTGGGGGGGTCATTGGTGGTGGAAAAGTTGCACTGGTGAAGGGGTGTTTCTGTTTATGACTGAAACCCAACTTCAAACATGCTTATGATCATGGTGCTTAAATATTTATATGAAAATAAATAAATAATATTAAACCAAGACAAAAAGAATAAAGAGTAACATACAAGCGAATACAAATTTTATTCTGAATTAATTTTTATCTTAAATTTATGTAAGTTTTTCTAATAATCATTTCATGTGTATATTACTCCTACGTCACACATCTCACCAAAGTGACTGATTTCCTTTTTCAAAGTCATCAAGACCCCTCTCTTTCAGCCTCTGTGCACCCCTTAGCAAACTCAGTTATGTGGAAAACTCTTCTGTTTTATTGTTACTGACCCTTTGTTGCTAACTTGCTTCGTATATTTAAGTACCATATGTGAAAGGTATTATTTTGATATCCATCTTTTTATTCTGGTTGACTTCACACAACATATCCTCCAGTTCCAACCACATTGAATCAAATTGCATAATTTTCTTAGAGCTTTATAATATCTCATTATGTATATATACCCACAACTTCTTTGATCTACTTATTCATAGTTTACCTTTTGGGTTTTTTCCTAACTTTGCATTGTACTAAGGACTATGATGAACATAGTTATACATATATTCCCTTTTATTGGAACCACACTTGTTGATGCTCAGAGGTTACTCCAAGCTCTACAGTCAAAAATCACTTCTAGAGATGCTAAGGGGACAATATGAGATGCGGAGAATTGACATTCGTCTTACTTGATGTACTATTTCTCCTGCCCTGCATCTATACATTTGAACTAATGTTTTTTTGTGTGTTGGGAGTAGAAGCCAAGAAGTGGTATCACTGTATCCCGTTGGTGTTCTGTTCTTATTTCTTGGAAGTATCTACAATAACAAGTCCACTTTTCTTTTCTTTTTGGCATACCATCGATTAGATCCTTATGTAGAGCATCTATCAAATTTAATACTTCCAAAGTTGCAACAATCAGTGTAAAGGGACTTACAATCCAAGTTTTATGTATCTATTTTCCAATAGGATTTTTCATTTTTGGGGGGGAGTGTCACACCCGGCAGTGCTCAGGCGTTACTTCTGGCTCTGTGCTCAGAAATCACTCCTGGCAGGCATGGGGGACTATATGGGATGTCGGGATTCGAACCACCGTCAGTCCTGGATCAGCTGTTTGCAAGGCAAATGTCCTACCGCTGTGTTATCTCTCTGGCCCCTCGATTAGGATTTTTCTAAAGAAATAGTGTAGCCCTTAAAAATCAACTTGGAAAAAATAACGTGTCTAAAACTAACTCATTGAGTGATTAATTTATGAAGTCAGCAATTTTCTATATATCAACTTGTCAAAGGAATTTTTATGAGCAAACCAAAGTTGGTAAGATATTTTTATAAGACCAAACCAAGATGATATGTAAATTGAGATCAAAAGAGCAAAGTGAGAATGAGAGTGGAGAGAGGATTGGAGTATTAGGATAAAAGTTTGATTTTAAAACCTTGGACCATCAAAAAATATTCATTAGAGATCTGAAAAATATAAAGTTGAATAAATACCAATTATTGAAAGGCCAGAAATGAGGAATAAACTGCTTTTGCCTCAAAATCTAAGGTATGTTCAATCAATTTTGTCATTCAAATTGGATAATAAAGTTAATGAAATCTCTTAAATAGCATATGTATTTATAAACTTAGATTTTTCACATTGTGCTGCCAGTAGCACAAAAATAACAAGTGTGGCTCAGTCAATCTAGAAAGCACTGACTTAGGTCTGAGTGGGTGACAGAACTTGTGGTATAGAAAAGCCCACTCATTTCTGCTCACCAGACAGATGATTTTTCAGGATTTCTTTTTTTTTCCCCAGCCTTTCATCAGGAAAATGAACTTTTCCAGCAGTCTTCCTCAAGGATTCATTCTTTCTTCTTCCCATGTTTTTGAAGAGTCACTTAGGTTTCTGTTCCCACATCTATAAAAAAAAAAATACTTCACTATCATTCATCCCAGCTTTAAAATTCTGTGATTCTAACTATTTAATGTGATCTTGGTAGAAAGGAAAGTTTCTTTTATTAAGATTCATTTATGGTCTTAATATAAACGAAGTTATATTAAGACACAGCTAATACAGATATAATAAGGTACAGGCAATTCAAAATGACAAGAAGTGGAATAATTTCTTGTTCTTGTGTATGTGAACAAGTTTCTAAGACTTAAAATATCTCATAGTGAATCCTTACTTTGATGTGCTAAAAGACTAGCTTTTTCCTCCTACCCCTTAGCCATTTCTTTCAACTCAGATTCCACACCCAGAATATCTTTCTAAAAAGAAATAAAATAGAACATTGCTCACATCAATGTCAAATCTTCCCAGAAGAATATACTTTCTCCTGTTCTGATCTTGAACAGTGAATTGCTTGGAAGAATAATCCTCAGACTGAGTGGAAAGGAGGGAAAATGATGTCATTTATTGTCTAATGGCCTGATTAGTGGGACAGAAGCTAACTTCATTGTGTGATTGGAAACTTTGACTTGTTTCTTATGCCCATATCCAAGTTGAACCCTGAAGTTGATATTATGCCACAATACTTCATGGGTAAGGTTTCCCTGTTTTAGGCCAGAGGTTTTTCTTTTCTATTTCCCCCCATATTTTGCTGTGTCTATGCGAAAAAACTGCGATACACATACCTTTTTTTTATTAATATTTTTTATTTTGATCATAGTGACTTACATATCTTTCACATTAGTATTTTAGGTACATATTAACACATACCTTTTTTATTGTATTTTTATCTCTTACCTTTTAAAAAAGAGCTTATTAAACCTTTTGCTATTGTATTAATGATTTTATTGGAGATGCAATATTCACAAGTATAATTGCTACTGAACTTTTCTTCTTTTTTCTTCTCTTTCATTTTATATTTTTAGTTTTTCTTTCTATTTTTTTAAAGAATGAGGATTTATTTATTTATTGTTAGTGGCAGTATATATTGGTCTTTATGAAAAACAGTATGAAGATTTTTCTTTTCTTTTGTTTCTTCCTATTTTTTAATAACTTTGCTTTCTGTCATCTTGAAACAAATGTATTATAATCAGTTATGTCAACTATGTGATGAATTTTCTTTAAATAAAAATTTTTTTAAATTGCCTATAGGTAGAGAATATTAAAATATAAAATATTTAAATAATTCACCTACAAGAAGCCCTCATTACTTTCATGCTTTATTTTTGTTCTACTTGATACATTTAGTGACTGCACCACATCATGTTTCAGGTTGTCTTTGCTTGATTTACAGATATGTAACATGCTGAATGCTCCTGCAGATGAGTACTTCACATTTCAGGTAACCTTGGCCCCTGCTGGGTCTTTCCTCTTCCTGTTGGGCAGGAGCCATGCCCACCACCGACCTATGAAACCGCCTTTTACTCAGTCTAGTGACTAGGAGACAAATGGAGATGTGCCACTTACTTTGACTGAATCAATGGCCATCTATCAGTGAGGAGAAGGAAAGAAATTAAAAGGAGATTAGATGTTGGTCATTTTGGCCTTCCAAGAGGGGAGCCCCATGCCACTATCCAATTCTTTCTGACATTTGATCAATGTAATGCCAGAAGCAATGTCTGTGTGAATGATGACTAGAAATAGCCCATATCCTAGATTTAGATGTTCTGGTTGTTTTCTTCCCATGCTCTCCATGCTGTTTACTGCAAATGTGGTCAGGAAAAGAAAAGCTTTTGTTAGATCCTTATGGGTCACCTGCTATCAGACTCTTAATTTTCTCCTTTCTCCTTTAACTTTAAAAAATCCCTTTATGCACAATTCTCCTGATCCCCATCTCCATCTGGAGAGAAACCTGCAATCAGAAATTAGCATGTATAAGGCTCTGAGTTTGATCCCTGGCAATACAAATATCCTCTCCCCCATCATTCTTTGCCACCCCAGGCAAAAATAACAACAAAAAACAAGACCTTCATTTAGAGTTGGGAGACATAAAGAAGTTAGTCTTGGTATATCAGAGTAGTTTACATACACAGAATCATGATCATAGCCTTATATATAAAGGAATTATGCATCTAACAATGAAAATTATTATCTCCTTAAAATTAAATGTAAGCAAAGGACCATATGGTGATATTCGATATAAAGAACTAGTGCATAAATAACTAGTGACTTATACTAATGTGGTGATGAGATCGTTATGTATTTTGATTATAATAGAGATTTCACAATCTATTGTGAAGTTGCATAGGCACATATAATTGCATATAAATCTGATGAAATCTGAACAAGTTCAGTAAATTGAACTAATGTCTAATTTGTGTCTACTATTGTGACACAAGAAGTTATTGAAGAAAGTTGGGAAGAGATGCAGGGAACATTTTTATACATTTCTTTTGCAACATCTTATGAATTGATCATTATCTCAAAACTAAAATAAAAAAAAAACTATGCATCCTTATTATTTGTAGAAAGGACCAGTAGATGAAACTGGTTGGATAATTAAGAATGTCCTATCACTGCCTATTGTCAACAAGAAAGAAGAAATTGTGGCAGTAGCTACATTTTACAACAGGAAGGATGGAAAACCTTTTGATGAGTATGATGAACACATTATTGAGGTAAGTGCAATTATAGGTTAATAGAAGTAACTAAAATTTGTTTTGTCTCTGGGAATTATTGTAAAAATGTTTTTTGAAGGTCCAGCTCACTACATGAAGCTCATCAAAAAGATTAATGAGTGCAGTTAGAGAAATGACTATACTGAGAACTATCATAACAATGTGAATGAATGAGGGAAATAGAAAGCCTGTCTAGAGTACAGGTGGATGTGGGATGGAGAGGAGGGAGATTTGGGGCATTGGTGATGGGAATGTTGCACTGATGAAGGAGGGTGTTCTTTACATGACTGAAACCCAACTACAATCATATTTGTAATTAAAATATTTAAATAAAGATAAAAAGTAACTACAATTAATAAAAGGATGCATAATTATTTGTTATCCTGGAATGATGATTTAGTGGGGTAAAAGGCTTGAGTTCCATATGATATAGTATGTATTCTTTTGTGTATTTCTATTTTCCTGGTTTTTAAAAATAGCATTTTTGCTAAGGTATGATTGGTTTAATAAAAATTCTTGCAATAGGGGCCCAGGAGATAGCATGGAGGTAGGGTGTTTGCCTTTCATGCAAAAGGTCATTGGTTCGCATCCCGGTGCCCCATATGGTCCCCCGTGCCTGCCAGGAGCAATTTCTGAGCATGGAGTCAGGAGTAATCCCTGAGCACTGCCGGGTGTGACCCAAAAAAAAAAAATTCTTGCAATAGTAAGCACTCAAGAACTATTTACAATTTCTCATTTCACTACCTCCATGCTAGTTTTTGAATTTTCAGATTATACATCATTTTATTATATGTTTGTAAACATCTCCTAAAATGAGAATATATGACACATGGTCTGCTTTGAAAGGATTCGGCCAATTTTATTGTCTGGAACTATTTTTTGAAAGGCTAAAATGAGAGACGAAGTTGTTGATGGTAGAAGGTAGACTGAAAGGAAAGTTTATAGATTGCTGTCTTCAAACAAATTTTTCTTTAATTTTAGATAATCGAATCACACTGTTACCCCTTCAGTCTCTCACACAGTTTCTCGGGTGGTCCCTTTTAAATACTGACACTTATGAGAAAATGAATAAGCTAGAAAACAGAAAAAACATTGCCCAGGAAATGCTCATGAACCAGACCAAAGCTACTCCTGATGAAATCATGTCTATTCTGGTAAGTTGGGAATTCAAACTTATGGATATTGGCTGGTAACTAATCATAATTTTGGGGAGTCACCTAATTACTCTTGTTTGAGCAATGAAACATAGGTGTAGGCCCAGGCAAAAGCAGAGAGACGAAAGAAGCAGGGACTTTGAAGAATGTGAATGGTTCAGTGTATGCAGATCCTAACTGGATTTCCAGGCAGCTTGTTTGGGTAGCACTTTTAAACATAGCTTCTGAGTCTATTGGAGCCAGAGCAGTGACATCTAGACTCAAGTAAACTAACAAAGGAACCAAACATTTTCAGGAAGAAAGACGTATTAGTTACCTATTGCTATATAGTGCTGCATAACAATGAGAATAAGTAACATATTACAATAAACATCTATTTCTCATCTCTGTATTTGTGAGTTGACGAAGACTCAACTTAACTTTGTCTGGGCTTGGCTCCAAGTTGCTAATTTGCTTCACTCTATATCTCGGGCATTCTTCTTGACTAGCAGCTACCTGGTAGCTATGCTAACAATGACAGGAGTAGTACTGTGGAGTGCTGCAACTGTGCAAGCACTTTCCACATTTTTCCTTACATCAAAATAGCCTTAATTAATTAATTAATTAATAGCCACTAAATAGCCTTTTTCTCTTATTTATTCAAACCTTAAATAGGTAATAATATTGCAAGTTTTGTTATTATTTATTTATTTATTTGTTCACTCTATTATTTATAAAGCACACCATTTTGCTTAATAACCCTTTCTTTCTTCCATTTCCCCCTTTATTACTTTCATTGACCAAACACAGTAATCATGCCTCTATATGGTTATTTAAAAGGTATCTATTCCTCTTATTCCCATAGCATTTGGCAAGTGTACCTAGGTGTAAATATAATTTTGCTCGGGCAGTATCTTCTGTTGTGGTTTTGCTTGCCACTATGAGAGTTTTTTTTCCTTGTCACTTTGAGAGAAATTTGATTCTAGAGTCTGACATTTTGAATAAGAAAAAACATGAGAATTGAGAAGCTATTATAAGCTAATAGAAAATCATATAAGACACTCCTTTTTTGCGTGATCTAAGACTTCTTTCTTCCTCCATCCCTCACCTCACTCTTATTTTCCATCTCTATCTCAAAGTTTTTCTTCTATTTCATAGAAAGTAAAATGAATTATATTAGATTCGTTTTTATAAAGCTTTAAAATCAACGTTTAGAATGTAGTTTGCACCTTTGCAATAGAATTAAATGCCTTAAACTTTAAATATAGTTAACTGACTATAAGAGTAGGTAATAAGACAGAAATATTTTCTTCTATAAGAATGTCATGCCTCAAGTACTTTTGCATTTTAGGAACTTAAAGAGAAGTTAAATATAGATGCCATGGAAAACTGTGAAGAAACACAGCTTATCACAATTTTGATGTTTTACTTCTATTAGTATGCCTTTTTTTTTTTTTTTTGGTTATTGGGCCACACCGGTGACACTCAGGGGTTACTCCTGGCTATTTGCTCAGAAGTTGCTCCTGGCAGGCACGGGGGACCATATGGGGAACCGGGGGGTCGAACCACAGTCCGTCCTAGGTTAGCACAAGGCAAGGCAGGCACCTTACCTCCAGCGCCACCGCCCAGCCCCCTAGCATGCCTTTTTAATAAGATGTTAGGACACACTTTATAATTTTTTAAATAATTATTGATTTTCCTCTTCACTTCTAACAGTCAAGTATAAAAAGTAAAGGATGCTTTTGTTCCCAGAGTTATTTTATGATCCTCTGCTTTTCTTTTCTCCTCTATAATACAACCCCCAGAGTAATTTATAATTATAAATAAATTTACAATTATATTACTGCATAAAATTCTAGGAATTTCAAGAAACAGTACTTTAGAATATACCATGGCCACACAAAGGGCATCAGAGAATTATAGTAAAATGTTCAGCTCCTTCAAACTAGACACAATTACTACCTACTTCTCAAGGTTTTCTTCTGAAGCTTGGAGAAATTTGAAGAGGCAAGATTCTGATTCCATATGCAGAAGATGATTGAATACAGAAGTGGCAGTCATGGCAATGAGGTGGAAAGGGAAAGCAGGAGTCAGGCATACAGATATGAATGGTAAACACCTGCAAGATGGCTGAATATGGGAAAGGAAAGCAATGCATGTCCAAATCATGGAGACAGAAAATCATGTCACACTTTTTTGGAGGAAATAAGACAATGATATGTGATTGGAGCCTCACTGATCAGAATAAAGGCACAGTATATAAGGCACTCAATAGGATAAAACCATGACAGTCTGCCCAGGGGTCCCAGGATCTGCTGTTCCTTTAGGGAGTACACAGAGCAAGTTAGCCTGATGCAGGAGGCCAGAGGGGCCAATTTATAGACAAGTGGGATGACAGTAGCTCCCTCCTTTACTCATTTCATTTCAACTGTGTGGCTTTTGAAAGGAGGAAAGAATGAACCTTGGATGCCAGAATTATCACACGAATCAAAGCATTTATTTTATCACCTCTCATTTATCCCAAACTGATCAACTGCTTTATTAGATTTTTTTTTGGTGGAGGTTTACTTGTAAGTTGAACGGAACCCAGGAGTCCTAATTTTGAGATAATCTTCCTTTGTTTCCTGCTGAATTCTTTCTAACTCTTCATCATGAAAGGAACATATGAAAAGATACCTAGTGGCAAAGCATTCCTCAGCTTGTAAAGAAAATATGACAAAATGATAGTGGATAACATTTACTGAGATTGAATAGTTCTGGATAAGAACAATGACAGTGGAGTACTAAAAGCAGATATGCCTACTGCTATGGTTAAAAGTGGCATTTTGCTCGATAGAAAGTAAATAGCTGCTGGAGTGGGTTTTGGCATTGAATTCTGTCTAAAGAAAGCTTCTTAACAGAACTGAGTTTCAGCATCTAAAAACTGGGAATGTTATTCAGGTTTACTTAAAGCATGAATCATGTAAACAGTGCTGACAACTCACTGCTTGGTAGATTTTCTTGCCATTTTCTTTAGATCTATGAGATCACATTGGGGAGAAGATTACTGTAACCTGAACATAACTGTCCTTATTTCAACAGAAAGAGGATTTGCCAGAGCCACAGACAGTGGACCTGTATGAATTCCACTTCAGTGACCTTCCCATCACAGAGCATGAGTTGATTAAGTGTGGACTACGAATGTTTTTTGAAATAAATGTGGTGGAGAAATTCAAAGTACCCATAGAGGTAAGAGAGTATTTAACCTCAGATATAGTGTGATTCAATAGCCTTCACTGATGTTTCCTATGGTTCAAAAGATTAATCTCAGTTTAGATTTTAAATTATTATTAACTCGGTAAATCTCTCCACCTAAACCCTGTAAAATACGATCAATACCACTTTCTAGATAAGATGGTCACAGACTTTCTAGCCTGTAGAAGTCTGTTCAAAGTCTGAGTGCTGGCTTCTTCCATTGGTGGTAGGTTCTTACCAGATGGATGTACACTGTGAGAAAGGGTTACCGCTCCGTCACTTACCATAACTGGAGACATGGGTTCAACGTGGGACAGACCATGTTCACTTTGTTGATGGTAGGTACAGGGCAACATAAATAACAGTCAGCCTCCACATTTTACTATTGAGCATGTTGGTTAATGGACATCTTCCATTACTTTTGAGAGGTCTTTTTGAAATTCATGGGCATAAATCCTAGAAGCCCCCAGCAGTAGATGACTAGAGAGGAAATGAGTAACCCCATAGTTTGGCTCTAACACTTGCATCTTACCTCCTTAAAACACTTTAGTTACTTCTTGGGCCTTGCAGTCACTAGAATGACATGAAATATATCACCTACTCTAAAATTATAGCTGTTTCCTTTCTTTGTTCAGGTAGGTTCTCACTGAATGTACCATAGAGGTATATTCATTCATGAATGCACACACATATATTTTTTTCAGACAGGAAGATTAAAGAAATATTATACAGACCTCGAAGCCTTTGCCATGCTTGCTGCTGCTTTCTGCCATGACATTGACCACAGAGGTACCAATAATTTGTACCAGATGAAGTAAGTACAACAACAACATAGACATATTCTGGTGATGTTAGAAGGGCCCTTTCCTTGTCTGAGAAAGAAAAAAATGTTCCTGTCTCTAAGCCTATCTGGTTCTTTGTCTTGTTTACAAATCTCAGAACCACACTCTGTTTCCTTCACTCCTCATCCTTCATAAGCATGTGTAATTCTTCTCCCTGAATACTTGCACCTACTTTTCTGTCTTCATTCTCAACTATACTTTTGCTTTACTCATAAATGTCACTGTCTTTCTTTGAGCTTGCTTAACAGTCTTTGATTATAATAATGAATTTATAATTCATTATGAATGTATTATAAATGTGTATTATGTTGTGTAGGCTTGAATTTAATTTTATAAGGCCCCTAACTTGAGCTAGAGATCATGTCTTTCTGGACTCACTACTTCTAACTTCCCTGGTCATTTTGTTTTTTACAAAACTCTTCTTCAACTTATCTTTTGCCCCAATATTATTATCTTTCTCCTTTTTCCCCAAGAAAGGCTTTCAACTCAGACATATTTTGGTTTAGTGGGTTTAAAAATTATTTACACTTTGTATTTTTTCATCTAGAGAATTAAAAACATATAATTTTACCTAACTTACAGGTCATTGTAAAGATGGAATGAAGTAATTCATATAAAATTCAGCATCCATATGTATTGGCAGTTATTGAATATTAGGCATACTTACTAATACTATTACTGTCATTAACATGCTTTGATCATTTTCAGCAATACCTGCCTAATATTCATTTATAGTGTCCTTAGTAATGATTTTAAAAAGGTATTCTAGGGGCCAGAGTGGTAGCACAAGTGGTAGGGTGCTTGCCTTGCATGCACTGACATAGGACAGACTGAGGTTTGATCCCCTGGCGTCCAATATGGTCCTCCAAGCCAGGAGCAATTTCTGAGCACATAGCCAGGAGTAACCCCTGAGCATCACTGGGTGTGGCCCAAAAACAAAAAACAAAAAAACAACAATAACTCCAAATTGGTATTCTATCTCATCTCTAATATACTGCCTACCCCTCTCAGGAGATAGTGAAACATTTTAAGGGGAGAAAGAGCTTTGGAGTCTTGATTTTGGTGACCAACAACCTTTTGGTTTAGGAACTTTGGGAAAGTCAATTAGTCTACTTGAAAAGCTCTTTCTTCCCTTTTTTCATTTTCTTTCCTTCTTTCCTTTCTCCTTCCTTCTTTCTTTCCTTCCTTTCTTCTCTTCTTCCTTCTTTCTTTTCTACCTCCTTTCCTTCCTTTCTTTCCTCTTTTCTTTCTTCCTTCTTCCTTTTCATTTTCCTTTTCTTTCTTCCTTCTTCCCTCCCTCTACATTACCTCCCTTCCTCATTCCCACCCTCCTCTTCATTTCTTCTCTCTTTCCCTTTTATACTTGTAAGGCAACAGCTAAAATGAGGGCAATACTAAGACTGTTATACTATGCAAATAAATTATATACATATATATGCACATAGAGACACTTTCCAATAAAAATATAGTCAATTATTCAAAAGCAACTTGTGAGGGATTTCTCACCTTCAGCAAGTTTACTTCTCAGACTTTCTCTTGAAAATAGAACCTCCATTTTGGCTCTGGAGAAGGGAAGTGTATACTTATTTATAAAGGTTCCAACTGGTCCTGACCATTCTGCACTTTTAACTTCAGGTCTCCTGAGTGTCTTGAGTTCTTATTCTTACTCCTGATCAGAAGCAAGTTTCATTCTAGAGGAAATAACATTTAATGAGAAAATATACACAAGCAAATAACTTGATACTTATCTCTTTACTGAATCCTCAAGTTCTGCCTTCACCTGAGATTCTATTACTCCCTTATTTTACTGATACATAAACAAATTCACAGAGGTGAGTTTGGCATGCCTTACATAACAAGAAGTGGATGAGAGGATGTGATAACTCAGTTTTATTTGTAAGAAGGAAGCCACAGCACAGCTTGCATTTGGAATCTGAAGGGGTGTCACTATGTGGCTAGGGTATAGGTAACATTGTGTAGTTTCTAACACAGCAGATGTAGTTCCTGTACAGCAGGAGCACATGAGAATGGAAGCACTGAGACCCAGGTGAAGGTTTCTGGAGAGTGGACAACTTAGCACAGAGATACATCTTCATGCAATTTTTCTTTGCTTCTGTGATCAAAGGCAGACGTTAGCAGAATATCTTTCATGCCTTTCATGATGACTTGCCAAGAGTCTTATCTACTTTAGGTCTCCTGAAAGAATTCCTCCTAGCAGTTCCCAAAAATAGATATGGAGACATAATGTTAGTAAAATAATTAATGAAAAGTTTATGATTATTTTATCCTATTCATATGATGCTGTCCATGAGCTGACTATAAAGTTTGACCTGATGCTCTCAGGATGCAGACTTGACCTTGAGCCATTGATTTGATTACTTGTCTCTAAAATGTCTAACCTAGTTACATTTCCACGCTTACTTCTAACCTTAGACTCTGCCTGAATATTAGACATATTCAAATTGTTATCATTCTTAGACTTTCTTATGGTCTCTTTGTTCATCTCTATTTTAGGGTAGGGCCACACCTGGTGGCATTCAGGGATTACTCCTGGCTCTGCACTCAGAAATCACTCCTGGCAGGCTTGAGGGACCATATGGAATGCCAGTGATCAAACCCAAGTCCATCCTGGGTTGGCTGCATGCAAGGCAAATGCCCTACTGCTGTGCTATCTTTTCATCCTCCACTCCCTCTTTCTTTCTCAGTTACCTTGTCTTTCATTTCTTTTGGTTCTTCTTGCTCTTGAAGAAATGCAGTTATCAAGAAAAAAAATCCAGGGAATTTCAGAATTTATCACTTCCCCTTCTAGTGTAGTGCTCTCTTCTACTCTACTTCTTTTTCAGCTCTCTGGTTTGTATTAGATTATTTTCACTGGCTCACTAATGTTCTGTTCTTCTGAAATTAATTAAAACTTATTTTCTACTGCCACCTATATTTCTGATTTTCTCCTTCTTTGAATTGATTTCTTTCTTTCTTTTTTTTTTTTTTTTTTT
>PVKC010019166.1:8925-19343 GCA_004027635.1 Crocidura indochinensis
TTTTTTTTTTTTTTTTTTTTTTTTTTTTTTTGATCATAGTGGCTTACATATCTTTCACATTAGTATTTTAGGTACTTATTAACATTGAATCATGGGAATACCCACCACCCAGTTTGTCCTCCCCCCTTCCCCGTTCCCTTTCTGCACCCCATATCCACCACCATCACCCCCGGGCTGCTAGAGTGGGCAGTCCTCTCTTTGACTAGCTTATTATCAGTGATCATACATCTGTTTGGTTCTGGTGCCCTTCCTTGTTTCTCCCTCTATTTTAGAGGCTAAGCTAGATAAATCAAGTTATGTGGTTTTGTTTGAGGGAAAGAAAAGCAATAGAATGGGGTAAAGATTAAGCAAATAAAATTAAAAAAAATAAATTAAATAAAAGTATTCTGAAAATGGGTAGAGTCCTTCTAGTGGCTATCAGCCTCAGTTTGAGAGAGGACATGAAAAAGGTAATTGAAACACCATAGCAATACAAAAACAAATGTCAAATTCAATATCCAGTGAGCCCTACAGCAATATAGAGAAGCACCACACAATAGTCTCGGTTCTGAATTCAGATCATGCCGGAGTACAAAAAAGAAAGAGAAAGATAAGATAAAATAATAAAAAATAAAGAAAGGAGACATCAACTTCAATATCTACTCCAAAATAAGAATGTCAAAAAAAACAATCAATCAATAAATATATATTTATGTGGAAAAATGATTATTTTGTGCTTTTTTTCCCCCCTGCATAGGCACAGTAACTATTGGCTATATTATAGAGGGAATTCCCTTGACCTAGGAGATACAGGGTTTCTCCATCCCTAAAGTATACTGTGATGGGATTAACTATGTGTACAATATTGTTTTCATAACTTTTGGAGAGTGCGGTCTAGGTATTATTTGCTTCTTTCTTCATCCCCAAATACAATATTTATTTCCCAAGGGGGGAATATTTTCTTACAGAACTAAATGTCATAGAAGCATCAAATTCTTAAAATGCAATGAATACTACTATAGAATGCTATACAAATTACACTCCACATCCATGTTTTCCTCCTATCTCAGGGTGATCTTCCAAGCAATCATTTATTATTTTCCCAGTATTCATCCAGAGGTATATTAGAATTACAGTTCTTAGTTATAGAGTTCTTGTTATGTTTTCTGATCTAGAACAGTTCTATCAAATTCCTTTGTCTTTCATTCATTGACCTTTTGGAAGAGCACAAGAGAAGTGTTGTGCAGAACGTCTATCCCTCAGTTCCTGTTTTTCTAACCTTTCCTCATGATTAAGTGCAGATTATACCTATCCCTCCCCCAGGAAAATCAGAGCAGTAATCTGTGTTAGAGCCTCACACAGAGAAACAGTGTCTCCTTCTCCCAGTATTGATGATGTTGATGTGATCATTTGGTTAAGGTGCTATTGTGTTCCTGGTGTCTCTCCTCTGTAATTATGATTACCCCTTTTATCAAAGTAATGATTAATAATTCATTATAACTATTTGATAATAGCATGTGGGGAGGGGATAGAGTGATAGTACAGTTCTCTTGCCTTGCATTCTGCCTATTCAGTTCTATCCCCAGCATCCCTTGTGGTTCCCCAAGTACTGCCAAGAGTAATTCCTGAATACAGAGCCAAGAATACCTCCCAAGTATCACTAATATGGTTCCTAAATCATTAAAAAAAAATGATCTATGGGTAGAAGCTTTCACACTCTACAGATAATCCATTCCATAGAAAGTTTCCCACTCCATAGTTTATCATACACTGAATATTCTTGCCAGATTTAGTTATTACAATAACAGTGGCAATCTATTTTCTGTCTTCTATGTTTAGTAATTGTCCTTTTAATGACGACAAGAGCTTTTTCCTTCTTCCGTATTTAGTTAGTGTCAGTCTTGATTTATGATTCACTCTTTTATTTAGTAGACTAATTTATTACTATCATTATTTCCCTAGAGGTTTTTTCATTTTGGCAATAGTCTCTATCAAGTGTTTTTCTTTTCATTACTTATTTTTTACAATAATGAATTTTTCTGTGAACACTTCCTGAACTGGTACAAGGACCTCTTGTACTTTCACATGGTTCAGTTCTCACTTCTGTTTTTTATGTAAAATTATGAACTCATATTGAACCTCTAGTACTAATCCAAGCTCACAGAATTTTCTTTGTCTTTCTACTTATCCTCCTCAACTTCAGTGATAATTTGGTTTCCAAAGAGCAAAAGAACAATGGCATTTGCTCAGTTGCAACACACAAAATAATATCAGGAAATACTATACTTTTCAACTGTGGAAAAATAAAATGTGTAAGTAGAGTTCAAATGTTGTTTGCAATTCTACTTTATTTAGACAAGTGACATGTATCAAAGAACTGTGGTCAAGAGCTACGTGAGTTAGCTCTCTTTTTCTCCCTTTTGACATATCTGAATATGCCCCTGAGAAACACAGGCTTTTGGCTCTTTGTTTCTGTATTTTAATTTTGATGTTCCCAGACCCATCCCAGCTCTAGATTTCTTAAATGTATTTTATAGCTTTTAATATATAAGACAGGAGCTGGAATGGTAGCACAGCAGTAGAGCGTTTGCCTTGCACTAGCTGACCCAGGACGGACAGGGGTTTGATTCTCGGCATCCCATATTGTCCCTGAGCCAGGAGAAACCCCTGAGTGCCTCAGGGTGTAGCCCCCCCAAAAAACAAACAAAAAATATATATACATATGTATAAAAATAAATATATACAGGGGGCCGGGCGGTGGCCAGGAGTAACTCCTGAGCGTCACTGGGTGTGGCCCAAAAAACAAAAAAATACATATATACATATGTATAAAATGCATATTACATATATAAAATAGTTACATAACCTCCAAATTCAAAGCTAAACAAAAAGAAAAATACTGTGGAAAATTTTAGTGATTTCGTTTTGTCATACATTTATATCTAGAATTTTCTTTAAGATTTTACTAAATATAACTTACTCCAGTAGACTGGTGAAGTTTCCCATGAAACACAATACAATTGTGTTGTACTTAAATTTTTCTTGTTCCTGGAACTAGTCTGCTTAGCCAGTATAAAAATAAAGATTTGTGGGCCTGAGCAATAGTATGTATACAGTTTACCCAGGTAAATACCTGCAACTCCAAGTTTTCCAGGAGTAATCCCTGAATACAGAGACAAGATACTACAAGCCATGGCTATTCTTTTACCCCCTTTTACCCAACTTTATTAAGAAATATTTGACACCGGAGAGATAGCATGGAAGTAGGGCATTTGCCTTGCATGCAGAACGATGGTGGTTTGAATCCCAGCATTACATATGGTTCCCTGAGCCTGCCAGGAGTGATTTTTTTTTTTTTTTTTTGGTTTTTGGGTCACACCCGGCAGTGCTCAGGGGTTACTCCTGGCTCTACACTCAGAAATCGCTCCTGGCAGGCTCGGGGGACCATATGGGATGCCGGGATTCAAAGCACTGTCCTTCTGCATGCAAGGCAAACGCCTTACCTCCATGCTATCTCTCCAGTCCCAGGAGTGATTTCTGAACGTAGTACCAAGAGTAACCTCTGAGCTCTGCCAGGTGTGACCCCAAAACAAAACAAAAAAAGAAATATTTGAATTCAGCAGCGTGCATTAGACGGTTCCCAGCACAACTATTTGAAATGCATTTATATTGAAAAAAAAATTGCCATAATAAATATAGTCAACACAGCCATCACCTCACATATCATCTTCCCTTTTGTGTATATTTGTGGATAAAATACTTCAGACCAACTTCTTATCATCATCTTTCAAGTATATAGTACAAATTATAAATGACTCAATATTACATTCTCAAATTTTGATCATCTGATAATTAAAACACCTTTAAGTTTGATCCCCTTCTCTCATTTCTATTTCCCTCTAAACCATTTTGTTTTGGAGTCATACCCAAACCACTCAAGACTTATACCTGTCTTTGTGCTCAGTGATCACTCATGGGCAAGCTTAGGGAACCAAATATGCAGCTGAGGATTGAACCAGGGTTGGTCATATGCAAGGCAAGTGCCTTCATTCTAGTACTATCTTCGTAGACCCTATTTTTTTTCTTAGAATCATTAATTCCCAATATTCCAACCAAATTCAGAAAAGAACCAACTAAATCATAGCTGAGCTTTTACTGAAAGAAAATGAGGCAGGGATCAGGGAGATAGTCCAAAGGGCATGCCTAGCATGTCTCGGGCTGACTACTCAACTTTGTATGACCCTCTGAGCACCACTTGCTTATCCCTGGCTTCCCAGGAGTACTGCTGGCTGTTACCCAACTGGCTCTCAGCACCACTAAGCAGAACAGCACCACATTTGGGGGGCATGAACACCAAAAGCCCAAACCAGAGACTAAAAATCACAGGTAGTGGCTTTAGGTCTCTGAGCACCACTGAACTGATCTTTACCAAAAAGTGTAAATGTGATCAGCCTCTGCATGAGCATAATTACTGCAAGCAAGATCTGGTTGTATTAATTTTATGACTGTTACCACACCTGGTATGTTGGAAAGACAAATACTTTGTTGTGATACAGTCATCAAATGGGAACGAAGATACCTCCCAACAAGGCTTGGTGAGGATTAAGCTCTGTACTGCCCATTCATCACACATTGTAGGCACTCAGCAGTGTTAATGATCCCATTTCTTCTATGATCCAAATAGTGCCATAGGAGACACACCTATCCTGACCCAAATCTACCCCTCATCTCCATGCAGAGTGGCTTGAAAGGAATCTTAACAGTTCCAAGATGGAACTGGAATCAAAATCTCACATATTCAAAAAAAAATCTCACATATAGAACTATAGTCAATATAGTATTGTATGTCCAGTATGGTACAGTAGAGAATGAATGATATTAGCAATAAATATATAAATAAAATCATCATTGACAGTGAAACTCTGAGAACCAGCACATCAGGGGAAGAATGCTTCTACACAGTGGTGGCACCCTTCCAGTGGCTTGTGAAGGGATTGTAAGCGCCCTGGACTGAACAGGTGCACTCAGGGGCAGTTCCTCTGAAAGAGATTATAGGTGATTAAAGGTTAGCCATTGCCTCAGACCCCGCCTCTCATCCAGGAACCAGTGTGTAAGCCTGGGGTGACAGCTTGGTAAAGGAAGCTGCAGTATGGCCAGAGTATTACGTGATGTTCTGAAGTGACTGTGCACAAGGTATATAAAATGTTCATGAGAGAGGAAGCAGTCTGCTTGGGAAGTGGTGCTGTGGAGACGAGAGAGAATTTCTCTCTCCACTAAGCAGCTCCTTCTAGTTTGTTAATTTAACTGCCTGCAGGTCGGAGTGACTACCTACTCTGAAAACCTGGGAGAAGTGACCTGCAAAGCTGACACGGCCTTCAATCTTATTTACAAACGTGAGTATGAGACATGGACTCACGGTGTCTACCTATCTTCACCAAAAGGCTCCTTCTGACCTCTCAGAATCCTCTTGGTGAGGGAATAGAGAAAACTCTGTGTCAGGCATTTTATTTGGAAGAGGAATTTCTCCTTACTCTCAATTCACACCCACCCTACAAATTCATCATGGTGGCAATTTATCAAAGAGGTACTATAATTCTGAGAGGGCAAGAAATTCACCTTTGTTCACACAGTTGATAAGGGTGGAGCTGAGATTCCTATCCTAACTTGTCTGAGACCAGAGTATCTTCTTAGACACAGTGCCAGAGTGATTTGGCAAGGAGACCACTCTTAATACCATAAGGTAGACTGTCCTAGATATAATTTTGATACTAGAAAAATCTATAAATAGTACAATGTTTTTAGTTATATTGCATATACATGATTAGTAAAAGGAAAGATCCAGATATAGGGTATTAGGAGACATTACAAAAGGATGGTCTGTGGCTACTTTGGAGTTTGATATCCAATTGGTAGAGAGGAAAATGGAATGGAAAGTTAGGTAAGACTATGTAACCCACTCTTTAATTGTTCCTCCCCTTTGGGCATTTTACCAAGTATATTAGGCACCTACCTATTTGTCTTCAAGTCCCAATTAGAATGCCACCTCCTTCAGGAAACTTTTCTTGACTTTTCTGGCAGAACTAGTCTCTCACCCTGTTGCTTTCATAGTATCCTCTCACTGAGGGCTAGACTTTGCCTTTCTCTCAGGAATGTTGTTGAGTGCAAACCCTAACTGTGAGACCTAGGGAGAGCCACCTCATTTCTCTGCTCTTCTATTTCTCTTAATTATACAGTGGGACTTATAGTGAGACTTAAAGTCCTAAGCTGGTTGGTAAAATTAGGTGAGAGAAAGAATACAAAGTGTTGGCATGGATCTGGCACAACCTAAGAAACTCAACAGTCATTTTTATTATTTCTTAGCCTGAAACGTGGCATTCTAGGGAGTAGTTCAGTGTGGTTGGAGGGATGAAAACAGAACTGAAGGGGATGAGAGAAAAATCACCGGTTGAGGTCAGGTCATCTTTGACTTGGGCAGTGCCGAGTTTGAGGTTTTGCAGCTGTGACTTCAGCCCACTTTTTCAGCATCCCATCTCAGCCCGCCAGTCACACTGGATAACTATTTTCTTAACTCCTCGGACTTAGGGTCCCAGGTACAGCATTCTTTCTAGCTCTACAGCTAACAGTTCTTCATCTACCTGATCTCTCCCTGATCCAAAACCCATGAATGATACTGAAAGCTGCCTGATTTATCACACTTATGGCAGGGAGGCAGGCAGCCTGCTTAAACCCATTCTGACTCAAGTCAAAGGGACCCTTTCTCCTGACCTGCTCACCTATTCCTGCTAACCTCACTCACCTGCTGATAGCTCCATTCGGACCTGGAAAAGGCAGTGAATGGTCGCATGGATTCGCCATCATATAAGATCAGGTGATGATCCTGAGGAACAGCATATGCTACCGACAACAGAGAGTTGTCCTAAGGGGGCTAGTACCAGGGTGACACCACACACAGAGACAGGTTTCCCTGGGGATCACTTCTTTTGGAAGCATCTGCAGAAAGCTGGGAACTTACTAGTGCTATCTAATCGGTGGCCACTCTTACCATTGAATGCCTAAATGAGCTTGTCCACACAGAAGTTTGAGATCATTTGGAATTGAAAAGGGAATTTTTTTCTCTTTTTTTATTTCATTTATTTATTTATTTGGTTTTTGGGGCCACACTCGTTTGATGCTCAGGGGTTACTCCTGGCTAAGTGCTCAGAAGTTGACCCTGGCTTGGGGAAACTATATGGGACGCCAGGGGATCGAATCGAGGTCCTTCCTTGGCTAGCACTTGCAAGGCAGACACCTTACCTCTAGCACCACCTCACCAGCCCCCTCTTAAAAAAAAAAAACTACTAATTATAGATTGAAGCAATAGCTTTGCTGGGTTGGGCTAGGAAAAGTACCGCAATTAATTTAATTTGTTTCTTCATACTTTTTAAGAAAACTAAGAAATTGAAAAGAGATGTGTGATTTGCAAAGTGTTTCTACTTTGAAAGCTCTCAATTAGATTATTTCCAATAGGTGAGGTTCAAGCCTTATGCTGTCTCCTTTTTTTTTTTTGTTTGTTTTTGGTTTTTGGGTCACACCGGCAGCACTCAGGGGTTACTCCTGGCTCTATGCTTAGAAATCACCCCTGGCAGGCACAGGGGACCATATGGGATGCTAGGATTTGAACCATCATCCTTCTGCATGAAAGGCAAACACCTTATCTCCATGCTACTCTCCGGTCCCTGGCCCCTGTATCCCTCTTTCTTTTTTTTTTTTTTTTTTTTTTTTTGGTTTTTGGGCCACACCCAGTGACGCTCAGGGGTTACTCCTGGCTATGCGCTCAGAAGTGGCTCCTGGCTTGGGGACCATATGGGAAACCGGGGGATCGAACCGCGATCCATCCTAGGCCAGCGCAAGCAAGGCAGGCACCTTACCTCCAGCGCCACCACCCAGCCCCATGTCTCCCTCTTTCTTAAGCTGTCTGAAGTTCAACTGATTTGCTAAGAGGAAAATATCCCCATATATGACGGAGGTTTAAGAGGGAGGTGAGCTCCTAAAGCAAGAAAATATGTCATGCAGGCACACTGGGATTTTTTTGCTGTATGACTAGGAAGCTGCATTTGGGGTTATGTCCATGGTCCACTATGCAAAACAGGAAAATTTAAAGCCATTTCTGATTAGAGGCCAGGGTTACTTCCTCCTGCTGTCTTGACCAGATTCAATGACCTAGAATAGGTGTAGCTTGGGGTACTTGAGATTTGAAACCTAAATCTCAAATTTCCACTCTGAAATCCAGGAGCTAGTGTGTGTTGGGGCAAAGGAGGACAGGACACAGTGAGGGTTCATGGCAACAGAAAGTTGTCAAGGAAAAAGTAAGTATATAACCACTGAAAGCTCTGTCAGTAGTGGAATGACCCTAACCTTATTTCACAGGGGAAAATTGTCCTTGAAGGCTATGTAACACACAGTCACACAGAGGAGGGTTGGAGCAAGACATACGCCTTTGCTTTACACTCTGATCAATCCCACTACTGCATTTGAGTGTGGCCTTTCATTGTAATTGAAGAAATGCAATTACACAGCTGATGTACTTCCTCACAGTTTATATCTTGCCTCCTGTTATGGTCCCTTTCCTGCCTCTGCCTTTTCCCAATAGACTTCATCTTCTGTGAACGTCTAGGTAATTTGTTTTGTTTGTTTGTTTGTTTCTTGACTAAAAGCAAAATTGCAGTAACATAGGATTTAAATTCTGCTTTTTCACAACTGTTTTCCTAGTGATTTAATAATTTGAAAATAATGCCTAGGGGCTGGTGAGGTGGCGTTAGAGATAAGGTGTCTGCCTTGCAAGCGATAGCCAAGGAAAGATCTCAACCGTGGTTCGATCCCCCAGTGTCCCATATGGTCCACCCCCCCAAGCCAGGGGCAATTTCTGAGCGCTTAGCCAGGAGTAACCCCTGAGCATCAAATGGGTGTGACCCGAAAACAAAACAAAACAAAACAAACAAACAAACAAACAAAAGAAAATAATGCCTAAAAGCTCTAAAGAGTATGGATTGATGCTTTTTCTCTCTTCCTTTCTCTCTCTGTTTTTGTAATTTCTGGATTGATGATTTTGATTTGTTTTGTTTATTAAGCTTCTGAAATTATTTGCTTTGAAAATTTAATGTGGAGCTATTTCTTATTTAATTAGATCGATAAGACTTTTGATTTTAGAGAGCCTATCACAGAACCTAGAAATCTACAGATGCTATAAGATTTAAGGAGGTATTATGATTCTGTTTGTTACAATAGCTACCAAATATGCCAAGCACAGGTCCAGTACAGGTCTAAGCACAGGTACATGACCTCCTAGCACCTAGCAGGTGCTAGGATAAAAGAAGCCCAGTTTAGGCAGAAGAGATAGTACAGAGGATAGTGTGCTTGCTTTGCATGTAGCCAATGTGAATTCGATTCCTATCACTCCAAATGGCCCCCAAAGTCCCACCAGGAGTGATCCCTCTGCATAGAGCCAGGAGTAAGCTATGACCCAAAAATAAACTGAAAAAATGGAGGTGAAGACTAATTTTTTTTTTACAAATCTGGTTGTTTATAGTGATTTTATTTCACACTCACATTCATTTTTAGTCCACATTTCATTATTATTAGAGTGAATGGTGCTGCAGTTAGCTTTGGTCTAGTTACCTTAGAGAACTTCTTTGAGTTCCCTCTAGGAGAGTGGATGCACGAACAGCAAAATATGAAGAAATGCGGGACCACACAAGGTTATGTGGGAGAACAAAAATGTCCTAATTTTAATGTGAAGAATCAGGGGTATATGGGGATTTTGCCAGTCACAGGTATGAAAAGAATGCTCACATTTGTTTCTTTGAAAAGTACATTATCTCTCTTGTTAACAGAAGCTTTATCAGTATACACTGTTTGATTTTTAAAACAGTTCACATGCCTCTAGGTGATTTGCATACCTTCTGAATAATATATTTCAATTAAGAGCCCAGAGGACAAAAATAAGGTAAATTTTAACATTTCAAAGCAGATCCTCTCTGGGCAGGCCCTAGGTGTCCATACTGATATAGATTAAGGGTTTTATCAAGAAGCCAAATTTTCCTATAAAATTTCCTTTTCCTGAGGGAACAGGTTTTTTTGATCTAGGGGATTATTACAAATAACTAACTTCCTAGGTCTGGTTTTTAGAAGAGGCAATAAAAGATACAAACTTATATGAAAGAGATGCAAATATAGACGAGTCAGGTTTTTCTAAACATCCCAATGCTATTTCCTTGCCAAACTTTGGATGTTAATTCTGAGGCAAGAATTAGTTAGCAAGTACTCAAAGTCCCAAAGCAAAACATTCCTTTCTGTTTAAAACTGCAGGGCAGGGGCCGGGCGGTGGCGCTGGAGGTAAGGTGCCTGCCTTAGGACGGACCGGACCGCGGTTCGATCCCCCGGTTCCCATATGGTCCCCCGTG
>PVKC010019167.1:0-19250 GCA_004027635.1 Crocidura indochinensis
ATATAAACTTTTGTCTCTGATAAAGAACTGAATTTTCTAATACTCCTTGGTGAATTCTACAGTTGGTCAAATCTAACATTTAATCCCAGTTGAAATATTAAGCCTAATACCAATTCACTGGTCTTTTATTCTCATGATATTGTAGGATAACTGTTAGATACAAAGTTCTGCAAGAAACTAACTGGGAGTATTTATGTGAACAAAAACAGGTGCAAATATTTTTAAAAGAATGATTTGTTTGTGCCACATTTGTTTGTGTTCAGGATTTATTCCCGGTACTCAGGGGCCCGGAGGATCCCAGACCCAGGTCATAAACCATGATTTCACCCTACTGAATCATCTCTCTGATCCAGGAAGAACATTTTATAAGATATGGAATAATGATGAGAGAACTATGTAATTTTTAATACCGATAAATTCATTTATATAAAGATACAGCTTAATAAATAAAATATTAATCAAAGTATAATGAAAAATATAATGAATATTAATAAAATATAATGAATATAATGAATTTCTAATTGTACCTAAAGAATTCATCGATTTCAATCATGTAGCATTTAAAAATTTCCCCCAATTAATGACTATCAAAATCCATTTTAGGCAGTGTCATAATAAGCACTGTAAAACAAAACAATGACTATACACTTAGATCATAAGTTTTTGAATAAGTGGGAAGTTTTTTGAATAAGTGGGACATTATGGGTGGTTTTGACAAGACTCTAAATTCTATGGATGCTAATCAAGAAGTTAGCTAGATAACCTAGCATAGTCTCACTTATATACCAGAGATTAGTTATTCTTGCAGACCATGTGATTTTTGTCACCCAGTATTTCTTGGGTGACAAAATGTTTCTGTATTTCTTCAGAATTGTCTCTATATCTAAGAGGAGCAACAAAGGATATGTCTCCACTTATAAAAATGTTTTCATGTTCCAACCTCTTATATAACATTTTTAATATATAAAATTTATTTAAGCACCATGATTACAAGCATGTTTGTAGTTGGGTTTCAGTCATAAACAGAATACCCCCCCTTCACCAGTATTCCAATATTCCCACTGCAAATGCCTCCTTCCTCCTTCCCAACCCCTGTCTGTATTCGAGACAGGTATTCTACTTTTCTCATTGTTTAACACTGCCCTGCTAGTTGTTAGTGTAGTTATTTCCCTACCAGAGTTCACCACTCTTTGTGGTGAGCTTCAAATTGTGAGTTATTCCTTCCAGCCATCCCAACCCTTCACTCTATTGTCTCTTGGCCTTATTACAGTAATGTCTTTAATTTTTCTTAAAACTCATAGATGAATGAGACAAATCTTTGTCTATCTCTCTCCCTCTGATTTATTTCACTCAACTTAATAGATTCCATGTACATTCATGTATAAGAAAATTGCATGACTTCATCTTTAGTGATGGCTGCATTATATAACATTTTCTAGAATTTCATCAGTCAAATCAAGTTATAGGATGAGCCAAATTAAGAAATGGGAAGGAAAATCTATCTCTAAATGAAAGTAGTTGACAAAATATATGATCTTACTGTGAAAGATTTGCTATTCACTATTGGTCACAATAAAAATTATTTAAAAAAGATAAATTTCAAAATTAAAAAAATAAATAAATGCCTTTTTAGAAAAAAACACACAAACTATATGATAAAATGACACAGAAAAAGAGCACATCCTAATTCATTGGAGTACTAAAATAGGATATTTGGCATTATGAAACCTAAAAGCGTGAGTTCAACAGATGAACTTCTATAATTGCTAATTTTAGATTATTTCATTAAAATTGTTTGGAACTTTATTGAGAATTTATTTCTAGTTATTCTTTTAAGGCATATAATATAAACACATAGGAAAAAAGCATTAAAAAGGAGATTTAAAAAGACATGATATTCCCCATCCTTTCACACTTTCGTGACTTTCACATTTTCAACAATAATTTATGTCCATTTACCTTTAGAGCTATGGAGATTATGCTAATCAAAATACTTCTGCTTTTATGTGTGTGTTTCTTTACATCAGGTTTTTTTTCTTCTTCTTTTTCTTTATTTAAACATCCTGATTACAAATATGATTGTAATTAGGTTTCAGTAATGTAAAAAACACCCCCTTCACCAGTGCAACATTCCCACCACCAATGTCCCAAATCTCCCTCCCTCCCACTCTACCCCCACCTGTACTCTAGACAGGCTTTCCAGTTCATTCATTCATTCACATGATTATAGTAGTTCTCCGTGTAGTTATTTCTATAACTGCACTCACCATTCTTTGTGGTGAGCTGGAAGTTCCTGCCCTCCTCTCATTGTCTCTGAGGATTGTTGCAAAGATGACTTTAATTTTTCTTAAAACCCATAGATGATGAGACTATTCTGCATCTCTCTCTCTCCCTCTGACTTATTTCACTCAGCATGATAGATTCCATGTACATCCATGTATAGGAAAATTTCATGACTTTATCTCTCCCGACAACTGCATAATATTCCATTGTGTATATGTACCACAGTTTCTTTAGTCATTCTTCTGTTGAAGGGCATCTTGGTTGTTTCCAGAGCCTGGCTATTGTGAATAGTGCTGAAATAGAGATAGGTGTGAGGAAGGGGCTTTTGTATTGCATTCTTGTGTTCCTAGAGTATATACCTAGGAGTGGAATAACTGGGTCGAATGGGAGCTTAATTTCCAGTTTTGGGAGGAATCTCCATATAGCTTTCCACAGAGGTTGAACTAGACAGCATTCCCACCAGCAGTACATAAGAGTTTCTTTATCTTCACATCCCCGCCAGCACTGATTGTTCTCATTCTTTATGATGTGTGCCAATCTCTGTGGTGTGAGATGGTATCTTATCGTTGTTTTGATTTGCATCTTCCTGATGGTCAGTGATGAGAAGCATTTTTTTCACGTGCCTTTTAGCCATTTGTATTTCTTTTTTATCAAAGTGTTTGTTCATTTCTTCTCCCTATTTTTTGATGGGATTAGATTTCTTTTTTCTTGTAAAGTTCTGTCAGTGCCCTGTATATTTTGGATATTAGCCCTTTATCTGATGAGTGTTGGGTGAATAGTTTCTCCCACACGTTGGGTGACTCTTGTATCCTGGGCAGTATTTCTTTTGAGGTTCAGAAACTTCTCAGCTTAATGTATTCCCATCTGTTTATCTCTGCTTCCACTTGCTTGGAAAGTGCAGTTTCCTCCTTGAAGATGCCTTTAGTCTCAATGTCCTGGAGTGTTTTACCTACATGTTGTTCTATATACCTTATGGTATCGGGTCTGATATCAAGGTCTTTAATTCATTTGGATTTTACCTTTGCAGGGGCTTTGAACTGTGGTTCCAGTTAGTATATCTCAAAAGGTGAAAGAACGCTGTTTAGATTTTATGAAGGCTCAAGATATCATTCTCCTCTCTCTCTCTCTCTGTCTCTCTCTCTGTCTCTCTCTTTCTCTCTCTCTTTCTCAAGATTTTTTCTATCTTTTTCTTTTTCCCTCACCCTCTTTCTGGTTCTCTCCTACCCTAGTTTTCCTCTTTCCATTTTTGGTAATTGCATGCAACAACATATAAATTTAGAATAATACCTTAAACCGATCAATGTTAAGATACAGGTCTCAATTTCTCATAAAATTTTACAATGAGACATTTATTGCTCTGACATCCTTCCATTTAGTATTACAAGGCTCCATCTCTAACAGTGAAAATCTGCATGGGACCCGAAATTTAGCACAGCTGGTAAGATACTCATCTCACACAAATGAATAAATCTGAGTTAGTTCTCTGGCACTCATATTATCACCATAATACCCACCAGAAGTGATCCCTGAGCAAAGAATTAGGAGCAAGCCCTGAACACTGTCAATTGTGGTACAAAACAAGAATCTTTCAAGCTGTGTGTTTCTTTGACAAATAATTTATATTGATATTCTGATTTCTATTATAATAAATATTATATACACACAATTTATATGTATATATAATTACATAACATACATTTATATTTAAATATTAAATTTTATATATATATTAAATTTTAATGCATACATTACAGCATATATTTACATATATTGATTTCTATTAGAGTAAATTTTGACAATATGCCTTGTTGCTAAATATTACGATTCAATAAATAATATAAACATAGAATGACAGTAGAATTAAGTGAACCAGTTACCTGAAGGAGAGTATTTCAAACCTCAAAATGGAATATATTCTACTACATTTCTCACTTGTTCAATCTAATTATGTTTCATATTTCTTCCAATTTATAATATAATTTTTGTAAGCAACTTTATAAACTCTTGGAGACTCATTGTATTACATTTTTTTCCTTGTCAGAAGAAAATTATTTGTGTTTTATCACATTCTTTAAAGCATCACTTCCCTTATCACACCACTTGTTGGTATATATAAAATGTTCACAGGCTATAAGCACAGCTGTCTTCTTATTTCTTTTTATTGTTCTCCTGGGTTAGCTCTATTGTTTCCTAAGGCCTTTGAATTTCTCCTAGACTCTTTTGAAATTTTGTAGAAAGATGAGTTTAATGATACCTTATATGAATGAATATGTCTTTTTATTCCCTATAATTCTAGGTCCCTATTTTCATCCTCAAAAATTTTAAGGCATATTTATACCATCTTTTATGATACAAGTTTGCTTATTTGAGAATTTTATGTCAATCCAGTTTTTAGTTTTTAGTATGTAGTACAGTTGTACTTTTTAATTATTGTTATGCACAATGTGCATACAAAAATGTGGACAAATTTTAATTTGATGGACATCTCAAAATATTCACACAGTATAATCACAATGTTATTTAAAAAACAAAGAATTATCTTTATTCCAGTAAAAACAATTTTTGCTTTTTACTTATAGTTGATATCCTTTTCCCCTGAGATATTATGCCAATTTTTAATATTTTAATATTTTTGTTTTCTTCTGAAATTTATAAAATTTTTAAAAAAATCCAAACATTTATAATAGGCTTCTGTCTCCTACATTCATGTATGAGGTTTATGTACTTTACTGATTATAGAAGTGGTTTACTAATTTAAACTGCTGAATAGTATTCTATATTATTGTCTAATGTGTAACACATGGATATTTTCTTCTTATTCTTTAATATATTAATGCTTAAGAGCATTTATGTTCATGCCTTTGCTTTTTAATATTTACTATATTTTATTTTAATCTATTTAGGTTCTTAGATTATAATTTCTTTTTTGTTTTGTTTTGTTCTTTTTTGGCTACACCCAGTGATGCTCAGGGGTTATTCCTGGCTATGCGCTCAGAAATCTCTCCTGACTTCGGGGACCATATAGGATGCCAGGGGATCAAATGCTCTCTGTCCTAGGCTAGCACGGGCAGGCAACGCCTTACCACTTGCGTCACTGCTCCGGCCTCAATAATTTCTTTTTTTTTTAATTATTTTCCAAAATTCACTGTCACTCTTAGCAACCTAAACTTTTTACCTTAAGGGCCGGAGAAATAGCATGGAGGTCAGGCATTTTCCTTGTCTGCAGAAGAATGGTGGTTTGAATCCCAGCATCCCATATGGTCCCTCAAGCCTGCTAGGAGCGATTTCTGAGCATAGAGCCAGGAGTAACCCCTGAGCGCTGCCAGGCGTGACCGAAATAAAACAAAAATATTTTTTATCTTCACCAATACTTAATATTGCAAATTGAGATGTACCTCAACTTTTGGTCAATATAGCCTTTTAAAGATTTTTTAAAAAAATATAACTACCTTTCTGACACGTATACTGGGCATTGCAATATAAAGAATTTTTGCTGTGCTCGATTCGGCAGCACAAATACTAAAATTGGAACTATACAGAGATTAGCATGGCCCCTGTGCAAGGATGACATGCAAATTCATAAAGCATTCTATATAAAAAAAGAATTTTTTCCAGTTTTCCCATTGGACTTGTAGCTAATCAGATAGCGCACAGCATTGCATTTTCCCTAAAACAAAATACATATGCTGTTTTTCTCCAAAAACACAGAGCTGATACTTCACACTCCCATCAAAAATATAGAGATTTATTCCCCCTGAAGTGGCTGATGGATGGAATTTTAAGCACTCTACTCATCTGGGATCTGACATGACCAGCTTCATCTACATCTGTTGACCAAACAGGGACCTGAAAACAGGGACCTTAACACAGAAATAAAAATGATGAGTGGAGTTACAACTTCTCCTCGGTACTGGGGAAATAACAAAAATAGGGAGTGGAGCAAGCCCATTTTCTAGTGAACCAGGGAGGATGATATAGTTCCATCCTGAATCATCGCCAGAGGGGTCCTCTCTTACCAGACTGAATATGCTGTACCTTTTATCAAAATATAACCATACATAGCCCTCAATCTGATTTGTTTCTCGCTGCTGTGCATTTCTTCCACCAGACTAACTTGCCATGCCCTTTATTGATTTGATTCTGCATTGTTCATGCAGAGCTGGGCACTATATTTCTCAGAAGGAGCTCATTCCCACTTTAAAAATACTTCCAAACTTAATCTTTGATTCCATAAAGAGGAAACCTTAGAGACAAAAACTTGTAAAAGGGTTAAGGACAATGTTTATAGTGTACACAATATGGGGTTTCAGATTCCTACAAAATTTTGGGAACTTAGAATATTGTTAAAGCCATCATCCTACTTTTGGATTGTACTGGTAGGGAAGAGACTTTAACTGAATACACTAACACGTCAGATTCTCCTTTACCCAAAACCCCCAAAAGGAGAGATTCTCCTGCATATTTGCCTCAGAGGGAAGGGGTCCCTTCCCAGTGGAGATGCATTCTCAACCTAAAGACCTACCCAGGGTCAATAATTTACAATTTACTAGTGTAAAACTGAAGAGACCCAGATCTCTCAAGTATAATTTATCTCCAGTACTTCAGATAAGGAAGATATTTGTGATAAGTGGTAGGACACAGAAAAGCAAGCTGTCTTACCTCGTGCTATTGTAACTCATGGCTTAGGAAAAGATTGATGCTGATGCGGAATTTAAAGGAAGTTATAGAGAAACATTTTAGGGAGTCTCCAAGCCATCTAGAAAATTTATTGGGAACTTGTGAGATGCAATTCAGAGAAGGTTAAGTATAAAGAAACTCAAGAAAACCTATTGAAACAATTGGCTTTTGAGAATGCTAATGAGGGTTTTCAGGCTATCTTATGCCCTATCAGAGAAAAGCGGATGGTATGAAGTACATAAAAGTGTGGCAGATGTTGGTTCTATTAAACATCTATTAAAAATCTATTTAAATAAAGTAAAACAGCTCTTTGGATGGACTTGGATGGAGATGAAGACCTTGGTCCGCCATCCCAGGCCACGTGGCTCCAGCCCCCACTAATGGTGGGTCTGGAGGTTCATGAGAGCGGCAGATTAAGATCTCACTCACAGCTAGGCTTCATGAGAGATAACACCTTTATTTAGCCCTAGCCATTAGATGTGACTGCTACCATTCAAGCTGACCCTGCACCTTCTTTCATCCATGTCACCTCTGACCTACATGTTGGCCTGGATTCAAAAGATCCAAAAGGCAAAAGAGGGCACAAAGGCAAAAGAGCAGAAAGCCAGAGACCCCAGACCTAAATACCCTTCCAAGACCCCTCCTAGGAAACATCTATTAAACATCTATTAAACATCAGGCATATTTGAACACTATTGAGGCCTATCCAGTGCAGAGGCAAGCTCAGGGTAAATATTTCAATTGTGGTAAGTCAGTCTACATCTGGAGGGAATGCAGAGCCCCATTCAGCCTCTCTCCTTCTAGAGCACTATGTGGGCAATGTCTGAAGTGTGACAGAGGAAACCATTGGGCAATATATTGCCACTATGACTCTAGTAATTCTATTTTGGGAAACCTGAGAAGATAGCAACACCAGGTCTCACAATCTCGGATAAAGGTTTTAATTGCAGTGCATTGGGCCATTTCACAGACTTCTAGCCCTGCGCACTCCAGACTGCCATCTGAACCTTGTTGATGATGCAATGGGAGTCCATTGGGCAAGAAATTGCCTCAATCTTCTTGTCTCAGGAAACTGAATAAAGGGCCAGTTCCAGGCTTCATAGTCAGCAGACACTCCTGACTGAACTCCTCCTCTGCAACCTGGGGGTTAAAGAGCCACAATCAATAGATTTGCTGCAACCTGCCACCACAGGGATTGTTGCATTGTATATTATCTGCTCTAACACCATTATGATAGCACTTCTCCAGTGCCCCTACAAATTAGAATCTTTTATAAAAGGACCATTTCTGCCAGACACTGTTGACCTACTTCTAGGGAGAAGCAGTCTGACTCTGAAGGGAATCACTGTCCATGTTGGGAGAATTAACTCTGATGATACTGGGGAAATAGCAATTTTCTTTTTGGTACCAGCCATGTAGATGTTTGAAAAGGAAGAGTTCATTGCCCAATTCTGATTCTTCTTCCTTTCGTTATGCCTAGCCAATCTATTTGCCCTGGTGGCCTATGTTGCTATTATTACAGAATATAAGTACCCACTTTTACCTCTTAAGATTATTGGAAGAATTTTAAGAGAATGATTGACTCAGAAGCTGATATTTCTATTATCTCTTCCCAATACTGGCCCCAAAACTTGCCCTTGCAAGCAATACCTTCTGACCCGCAGAATGTAGGCAAAAGGCCTCTTCCTCTATCTGACAGAGTGCCCAATGGCTAAAATGCATTAGTCTAAAGGGGATTACCACCTTCCAGCAATACAGAATCCCCATGACCCTGAATCTATGGGTCTGGGATTTACAACAATAGTGCCACGCAAGCTTACAGTTTCTCATCCAGCTTACTTTCTGGCTCATAATTCAGAGACTAAACCTTTTAAATTGGGTATTCTGTGGCTCAGTACCCACCACTCCTCTGCTGATCTTCACCAATACTTAATATTATATTTAGACTTTTAAGTTTTTTCTAAATGTAACTGCCTTTTTGGCATGTACACTGGGCATTTGCAATATGACTGCTCAAGACTTTTTTCTAGTTTTCCCATTGAACTTATAAGTAATCAGACAGAGCACACATCCTATTTTCCCTTAAACAGAGAACATACCTCATTTTCCCTAAACAGAGCACACATGCTATTTTTCTCCAAAACACAGAAAGCTGACACCCTATAAATATCCCACTCCCACCAAAAAGTAGATTTATTCCCCTAGAAGTGGCTTATAGATGGTTTGTAATTTGTAAGTACTCTGCTTGCCTGGGTTCTGACATCACCAGCATCCTCTACGGAACTGATTATTTTAAACTATTTAGAGAAGTGTTTTGAAAGTTCTTTATAGGAGTTCTTAGTTATGTCAACACAAAAGTGGATATATTTCTGAGCTCTTGTATTCCTGACAACTGTATCAAGTTTTCCATAAAAAACTCAGATCTTGGGTCTGAGAGATAGTACTACATACGAGATGCTTGTTTTGTAAGTGACTTAGGTCCCTGGCAATGATCAGCACCAGGTGTGACCTCTGAGGACATAGCCAAGACTGTGTACCTCTGAGTAAGTGTCAAATTAAAAATCAAACCTCGTAAACTTAATAAATTAAAGTTTATTTTTTAAACAGACGGTCCAGGGTCACCCCACTATGTTCAAGCTTCCTCCATTTATGAAGAGGGAAAAACATAAAACATATTGTTTTATGAGTACAATATGTACACATATGTATATATGTTATGTGTTTTTTGTTTACAGTACCCCTGGACCTCGGTCCCAGGGGTATTGTAGGCAACTTTAGAATTCCCCTACACATCCATTGGACTCTCATATATGATAGTCTGGTCTTACTATATTTCTAAATATTCCAAATACCTTCCCATGTGAGATATAAACCAGTTCTTTTCTTTGCCTAGAATGTGATTATCAGATTTTTTTCAAAGATACCCTTGCCAAATAAATAAACTATAAGTGTTTCCTCTTTTACAACTCTTGGAAAAACTTTGCAAGAAATATGTATTATTTTCTTTTGGCACAGCACTGTGAAATTATTTTGCTTATAGTATTTTCACCTAAAACATTTATTTCTTTTCATCTTTAAATATTTTTCTAACAGATTTAATTTATTCAATTATAGAAATAATCTAAGGTCTCTTTATGGGTGCAGTAACTTGCTTTTCAAATACTTCTGAGGAACTTTGCATAAATTTACATCTCTTAATCTAAGTTATTTATGCATTCCATTGAGTCTATTAGGTATTTTGCTTATCTTGTTCTTTTTTTTTTTTTGCATTGCTCTTTTACTTCAATGATGTGGAAATATTTGGCTATCCAGTCATTTATTGTTGCAGGATTATGCTAAGAATATCAGCAGATGACTTGAGGATACTCAGTCTTTATCAACTTTTACAACAAAGGAGAACATTTACCAGAGCACAAAGAAAGCTATGGCCTTCCTTTAAATTATATAATTACTAAAAGAAGACTTAATCTAGGGATCTAACCACTGTTCTGGAGGCTTGAATACTGCCAGGAACTTCTGTCTCTTTAGAGAAAGCTATTATCATAATAGCTTTTGCATATGCTCTTTAAAAAGCATCTATATTATTCTCCAAAGTAAAACTTACTTTTAATTTCCCTTCCTCCGCCTCCTACTTCAGTACCAATTTCATATTTCTATAGCTAATCTACATAAACTGCAAAAGTGAGATATAAGATGTGGTAATAATCTTAGGTCCATGATTAAGTGATTTAATTAGCAAGCACTCATCAGATGAGGAAAACACTCCATAAATTATTTTATAGAATATGCAGCATTCCCATGTTTTGCCACTTTCAAAGTTCTAAAATGTTTCCTCAATCTGAAAAACACAAATGATTGTCGAGATGTGGTGCTTATTCTCTATTCACACGAGCTTCTTTTTTTTTTATTCTCTCCCATTTGTACCCAAGGAATCCTGCTCTCTCTAATCAAATCTTGAAACTACCAACTCTTGATGGTTTTAAGTTTTAAAACAGTCTCTTTCTATTAATCTTGAGTTGTGTCTCCATCCCATGATTATCTCGTATCCATATCTCTACAATTGATATTTCCACTATGCCTCTTCTGTGGAACTATCAGGATGAATCAGGCTTTCTAATATAACACTGACAGACTATACTTCAGAAGTGATGTCATTTAAATCACATTGGCTATGCTTCTCAGAAATATTTCTGCCACTAATGATATTAATTTCAAAGAAATTACTGATGACTTGTTAATCATGTCTCCCCTAATGGGTGATTTTCAATAATTAGATTGTATACTTCTTTTAAGGAATTAATCTCTTATTTGCTTGTTGAAATAATGACTGTCTGAAATGTAATAATATGTGCAATTCAGTGGTTATCACCTTCTGTTGAAGAATAGTTTAAGATTAATTATTGGCAGAACTTTAAGAGGGTCCCAATAGTTTCTGTATGGAACAAGGCTGGTGACAAGAGCCAAGGAATCCTTGACCAAACACCAGGAAGGCAAAAGGGACTCCAGTGCTATAACCAAGAATAAATGAGTACAAACACCAATCAGTGGATTTGAGAGAGGATGAGGAACCCAACAGAAAACTGCCACTGTGACCAAAAAATGGGATGTATTTCAATAACAGGGCTGGAGAGATAGCACAGCGGTAGGGCATTTGCCTTAGATGCAGAAGGATAGTGGTTTGAATCCCAGCATCCCATATGATTCCCTAAGCCTGCCAAAAGCAATTTCAGGAGTAACTGCTGAGCATTGCAGGTGTGATCCAAAAATCAAAAAAATATAGGTTGTAGTTCAGTGAAAACTGTGAAGCCTACAGCAGAAGGGACTCCATTTTGCCAAGCCAATGTTAAGTTTACATTTAAAGCAAATAAGGCTAAGTTTCTACTTAAGGGCTAAGTTTCTATTCCAACAAAGTTGGCACAGTACAAAAGGCCCCTATAAACTACATATACTCTCCTAGATATCCAGCCATAAAAAATAATAAAACACCATAGAAACACTATAGACAACAGCAAACAACTTAAAGGTCAAGTCTTCCTGCTTCTAGCCTTATATAACCTGGCTTATGACCCGTAGGGTACATCACCTTTCTTGTACGTAACTATGGCAGATAGTTTGTAGCTTGTTGGTAGACAGAATAAAGCTTTGCATTGATTTATTTTAATTGTCTTGTTCTGTCCTTTGACTTTGGATCCTAACAAGAATCTAAACAGAGAATTCAGACATTTAATATTCAAACTTCTGACACATATAAACTCTGAGATGATTAATTTTTGTCGCTATATGGTCAGGGATCACTCCTAGCAAACTCAGGGGACTATATGATGTGCCAGGGATCAAAGAGAGATCAGATGCCTGTAAAGCAAATTCCTTTTCCCTCTTAACTAAATTGGGATCCACTGAAAAATTAAAACAAACTCCCACAGCATTGGTTTTTCCTTGTTTTCTTGTTTTGTTTGTTTTATTTCAACCATTAAACAAATAGTTTTGGAAAGTTACTGGGTTTCCAGGAGATAAGCATTGGGGATTTATTTAATGGTAAATAAAATTATATACACAGTCACTTCCCTCATGGATCTCCTAATCAAGAGAAGGAAGTATCACATTCTTTAAACACCATATGTTTCTCTGAACACAAGGCAAGGTTCATTTTCACAAAATTTGTCTCAGACTAAACAAACACTTTTACTTCCATTCATCTCATATTTCAGGAGACACTTTCGGTTATTATCACTTCAACTACAAAGCAAGCCCTGATCCATCAAAATGAATTTGTTCAAACTCTCTTTGATCAGCAATATTTGGATATGTTTATAGAGGTCACTTGATTTTTTTCTGAAAAATAAAGTAAAATAAAATTGAACATACATGAACGTATCAGACTTGGCATTAAAACATATGACTTGTAAGGATTGAGAATCACAATTAACAAATATTTTAAAAATTAATTTTGGTTTGGGGCCACACCAAGTGGCACTCAGGGGTTACTCCTGACTCTTTGCTCAGAAATGGCTCCTGACTTAGGGGACCATATGGGACACCAGGAGATTGAACCAAGGTCCATCCTAGGTAAACTGTGTACAAGGCAAATGTCCTAACACTGCACCACCACTACAGCCCCTAACAAATATTTTAATTATAACATTTAAAACACTTTGAAAATTCACATTAAAACAAAAATTTCACAGAGAAATGAAAATTAACTCCTTTAAATAGAAATTTCAGAGAGGAAGTACATGTACAAGCGAAAGTACATGGGAAGGATTGCAGTGGAACTTATTGACTTGAGGAATCGGTCTCTAAGTCTTACTATATAAGAACCCAAAGAGGATTGAATGTGAAGAGAAATGGAAAGGGTAGGCTAAGAAACAATTCTCATTCAATAGTAATTCTCAGGCTTGAAGCAGGTGTCAATTTAGAGTCATGTCTGATTTAGCTGGGTGGTACGCTGAACATCGTTTGATTATTGTTCAACAATCATTTGATTGTTGTTCATTGATCCCTCAATGTAAGAATAAGAACAATAATAGCAATAAATAATAATGATAAGTAGGAGAAGAAAGAGAAGAAAATTAGGTGTAGTTCCTGATGGAGACTTCATATATTCTAGGAACTCAGAAGGCTAAAATGAAGTATCAATAGCCCTCCTGAGATTTTTAGTAGCTACTGAAATATTACAGAGCCATCATAATACAAATTCACACTACCTAAATATTATTATCTAGAGTAGAAAAATATAATTGCTAAATATCTTACCTTGTACCAAAAATAAACCTCAAAAAATTTAATATATAACATAAATGAGATTATACAAATATTCAGAGAATAATCCTATGCTAAAATTAATTTGTATTATCTCCTGCTTAATCTCTTCTCTCATTCTTGGCCAATCAGAAACATTTTAAAATTACATTATAATTATGGTAAATGGACAAGAATTCTGCTGAGGGGAAATGAGAAAGGGGTCACCATTAACCTATGTGCATTTTCTTTTTGGCTTGCCAAATCTGTGGTCAACATTACATAACAAACAACTTACAAAGAGTTCACTAGCACTGACAGAAGTGGAAATTGTTCTCTTTGTGGCATTTCAGGATCAGCTTCATAATTGGCACATTGCATAGGAAATGAACCCAATTAATTGTGGATAGCTCTTCAAAAATCTCTGTTGGCAAGAAAAGAGCCAATTGTTCTAACATTAACAGATCAGACAGGTTTCTGTAATTTGCCTCCACCACTCTACTCTCTAGCTCAGCTGCAATCAAATGGCACAAAGTCGTTTCTCAGTATCGCTGACATGTTCCTGCTTCAGGACCTTTGCATTCTCAGTTCTCTTCCTGAGATTTCTTTCTCCTTTATCCTTTTATTCATTCCCCCTGAAATTACTTTATTAGAAATCCTTTTGACCACTCAATAATCACAATTTTATGTTTATCATTTCACCTAGCTTCAGTTTTATCTATAGCATTTATACTGTAGATTTTATAAAATTGCTTGTTCCAGGGGCTGGAGAGATAACATGGAAGTAAGGCTTTTGTCTTGCATGCATAAGAAAGGTTGTTTGAATCCTGACATCTCATATGGTCCCCCGAGCCTGCCGGAGGCAACTTCTGAGCATAGAGCCAGGACTAACTCCTGAGCGCTGTCAGGTGTGACCCAAAAACCCAAAAACCAAAAAAAAAAAAAAAAAAAAAAATTTGCTTGTTCCAAATAAACGTTTAGACAAACAACAAAAGATTGATAACCAGAGGGTGAGAAGGCACACATTGCCAGAGATTAACTAAATAGGTACACAAACTCATGCTATTTACACAATTTTGTAAACTGATCACATTTCAATTTAAGAAAATAATAAAAATATGTATTTTTCTTCAACCCAACCCAGTTTATATGCCATATGAGATCAGCAGCTGTATCTGATTTGATTGCTAATTTATCTTTAAGGGCTAGAATGGCAGCTGTGCATACTTAGTGCTAAATATATACTTGTAAATGATGAATATCAATAGCAGCATAAGAGAACAAAAAGGGATTTGTCCCCAAAAAGTTAAGGCCTAAAATACAAATGGTCACTTGAATGAAAATGATAATATATTTCAGAGCTATTTTCTGGATAGTTTGTGTTTAAATTTGACAGAAATTCCAAAACCACTGAAAATTGCTCTTTTGGGAAGTGGTTTTTTAAAAATCAGAAGAAATGAATTTTATGTAGTATTTTATTAATATCACACTCATTTTATTTTATTAAGGTAAATAACATTATTTAAAAGTTGAACCAGTCCTCATGCAGTTAGAAATGACTTAAAATAAAGGCAGTGATATGCATATTATATCAAAAAAGAGCAATATTGATTTTATATACATAAAAAGCAGATACAAGACATAGGGGCTATTAAAATGTACAAAACAAAAAAGTGTTATAAAGTGTGAGTAAATTTATTTAGACTTCATTCTCCTCTTCCATATTTTGACTGTTCTTATAGGTATTGTTTGGTTTTATATCATATATTTACATGTATTCACAGTTAAAACTAAAATTCTTGCTGAGACACTTCACCTCTTATCACTATTTTATGGAAACTTTCTAAAAATAATTTCTCAGCAAGACCAGATTTATCATAAGTCTATAACTGTGGCTATTGCTTAAACGCAATATGGAAAGTGGTTATGGTCCTTCTTTTTAAAGCTGATAATGCAACAAAATTAAAAAAAAATCTTGTCAAACAAAAGTTTCGGTACTCTACATGTAAAATTCATGATTCTAATTCTATAGCATAATTTTAACTTAGTCTTTATTGAAGTGCAGAATGTGTGAGCTCTCCTATCTCTTTTGGAGAATCTGGAGTATAATACAGGTCAGTTGAAGTCTGAGGTGGCCATATATCTTCTAATTCATTGCAGAACCACTCCATGAAGGGATGAGATCAAAAGCAAGTCTGGGTTAAGAATATGCACATAATTGCCCATAAATGATATTTATGGTCATTGTTACAGTAGCAGAAAACTTCCACCGGGATATTTTCTTATGCTTGTACTCTGTAAATAGGTTCTCTCTTGGTTTTGATTAATAGAGGCTGACCTGTTTTGACAATATGCTTGAATACTGAACAGAAGCTTTCTTGGTTCAGAGTACTGAGTTCCTGCTTATGTTACCAATCTTCTCTCATGTCATTCCAAGAAAATGTCAGATCATTTTTATTAGTTGACTTAGTGACTCACATAATGTACTTCTTCTATCTTAGATGAAAAAGTTCTTTCTTCAAAATACTTTTCAAATCAAATTTTCTTTATGTTCTATTGTACAGAATTTTTCTTTTTAGCCATTTTTGTTATGAAATATTTCTAAACTGAGCAGTTTGCCTTACCTATACTACTACTGAAAATTCCTTATAAATTTAATGCAGACACTAATGCATGTTTTACTGGGTCCTTTCTTTCTCTTGCCTTACTAGAAGTATGTGATCAATATTTCTTACACTTAACAAAATGTTTAAATGTTAAATCTAAACTCACATTACTGCATGTTTGTATATATGTGTATATGTAGGGACCCTCCCAAGCATTGTTCAGGAAGTCAAGAATTTACTCCTGAGGATACTCAACTAACCAGGTTAGAGTTCAATTTTTAGGCCTAAGAATGGCGATACCATGCAGGCATTCAATGTAGAGAAAGACCAGGACTGTTGAAGTAGTATTTTGGAGTCACCAGGGATATACCCAGTGATACTTGGCAGGGGGATGAAGAGGGTAAACAGTGCTAGGTAATGGATCTATAATGTTTTTTATTAATGCTTTCTAGATAACCAAGAAATAATAATCTTAATGAATATTACAGTTAATATTTTCAGAAATTCTGAATCACTTTAATGCCTTACTTCTGTTTTGAAAGCCAGAAACTTCTTTCATTTATTTTCTTTCTATGACACACATTTTACACAATGCCTGACATTTATTGCATGTTATAAAATGAGTTAAAATAGTAATAAAATGTAGCAATAATATTAGAAGTAGTAATGGTAATGCCAGCAAAATGGAACCAGAAAAAAAATACCATCTGCACTCACATTTTGAAAATCGTTTTTCCCTCTGAGCATCTATTACTTTCACTTCATTTTATTTCACCTACATCCTCTGAGAAAGCTCTATTGTTTAACTTTATGTTCTGGTAGAATTGCAAGTATTGCAAAAAAAATGACATATGCTTGTTTCTCTGAAGTCTTCAAGTTTCTGATATATTGATGGTTAAGAATTCAGTAAGTTTAGGGGTTGGAGTAGTGGAGAAGTGGCAGAGTGTTTGCCTTGCATGCACTAACCTAGGACGGACCACAGTTCTATCTCCCAGCATCCCTCAAGCCAGGAACAATTTCTGAGTGCATAACCAGGAGCATCATGGGATGGGGCCCAAACCCCCCCAAAAAAAGAATTCTGTAAGTTTGAGGGCTGTCAAGTAGAGAGGTTATACAATTCAAGAAGGTAATGCATTCCAATGGGAGCAAAAGACAACTGCGAAGTGCAATGAAAAGTAACATGAATTGGATCATTGAAAGGGATTCAAGACAATAGCAAACTCTATAATTTTGTGGTAGGCACTTTTCTAGAGTATTAATAGAAACATATTTTTTTTTATTTTGGGCATAGTGGATTACAAACTTTTCACAGTAATATTTAAGGCACACAGTAATAATGAATAAGGGGCATTCCCACCACCGGTGTTGTCCTCCCTCAAACCCCTGTTCCTAGCATGCATTATACCCCCTCCCCCTCTATCCCTCCGTAATGCTAGTGCAACTGTTCCCTCCACATACATCTTAAAGTAGATTGGGTATTGGTTCTGTCCTTGTTGGCTTTGGATTTCATATCCAAGTCTGATTATTTTTTATATCCACCAAATGGACATATAACTGTCTGGTCTTGGTACCATCCATTTTTCCCCCTTCAATTATGATGCTGATCAGAGTCATTCTAGTAATGTGGTTCTATTGGAGATACAAGAAGGTATATGGGAGAAGTCTATTTAGGTGCTGTAAGTATCACTTTGGAAGAAGAAAAGGGAAATAATAAAAAAGAAACAAAACAAAAAATGAGACAAGACAAAAACAAAACAAAACAAAAAACCAATAAGGGAGTAACAAAAAAGTACAAAAAGAATTAAGAAAATAAAGAGTAAACCAAAAACCAAAACCATCAGCTACAAAGAAACAAACCAAAATAAATAAATAAATAAATAAATGCAAAAATAAGTTAAAGCAAAACAAGGAAAAAAACACAAACACTAGCAACTTCTTAAAAAAAGGGGGAGCTGTGTTTCTTTCTTTCTCTTTGTGTTTTTTTGTATAGGCACAGTAAACATTGGGGAAATTAGAATGTTAATTCCCTTCACCCAAGAGATACATGGTTTCTCCGCCCTAGAAATATACTGCCATGGGAACAACTATAGGCTCCATACTCACTCATTTACACACCCCAAGGTCTTTTTATGGTGCCAGTAGACTTTTTTATGTTTAGATGTGGCTGATGACATCCTACCTCTGTAGCTAAAGATCTTGCTATTTGCATAGATCATAGGGTGAGACTAGGAGAGAAGTTTTTTTTTGTTTGTTTGTTTTGTTTTTTTTTTATGGTTCTAGGATTTCTGTTCCATCACTGTTGTTATAATCAGTCTTCTGTGGTTAGTGGACTTGTTTTTTACTCAGATCCTAGGTCAGACCCTAGGCCGGTGGTCGGCAACCTGCGGCTCGCGAGCCACATGTGGCTCTTTAAACTTTTAATTTGGCTCTTCTGTGTTTTCTGTGTTCCGGGTGGCTGCTCCAGGAATCAGTACTGTTCCTAGGCTGTTAGTGCTCACCTGGTGTGCAGCCCCCTGGGGCGGCTCCACACAGCTCCAGTCGAGTCATGTGGTATGGGGGGGTGTGACTTTTTGTGTGGTGCCACACAGGTCCAGTCAGGTCATGTGGTATGGGGGGCGTGACTTTCTGTCTGGCACCGCCATTGAGGCAGCATTTTCTCTACACTATGGACTGAGGAGCAACAGTTGAGAGAGCCGTGTGTGGGTCAGTTGCTGCATCTTGGTACCTGGTGAGTCACTGTCCAGCCTGGACTCCACCCATCCCCTCCCCTGTAGGACAGTATTTGTATTGGGCCCTGTGAGCCAGAGCTTCATGCATTTTTTTAATCTAGGAGCCAGCAAAGTAAGTTAGTGTTTCTGAGGTCAATATATAACAGTACCAGTGAGGGCTATTTGAGTGAACACTGCTTAAAATATCCATGATGAGCCCCACTAATTTTATAATACT
>PVKC010019168.1:0-19245 GCA_004027635.1 Crocidura indochinensis
TTTCTTTCTTTCTTTTTTTTTTTTTTGCTGTTCTAACAATAGAAAATAAAAACTGTTTATCCCGTGGTTTCCCCACAGAAAATTCAGTAAATTTTCTCATCAAAGTATATATTGAGAGAGATAATTTCTAAGAAATTTAAAGTATAACTTCAAATAAATTTGAAATATGAATCACAAAATTCTTGGATTTTCAATGTTAGTAAAATTTTAAAATAAATAAAACTTTTTCAAATGGGCATTTAAAACTAGAATGAAAATCAAATATAAAATATAATTTGAAATAATGACTAACACGCAATTAGATAATTTAAATATTTTTCTATGTGAGTAGATTACTACCATACTTTTATGTTCCAAGATGTTTTAATAACTATAGTTTTAATTAAAATTAGTATATTAACATTTAATTTTAGGATATGGAGTGCAATCCTTTACACATTTAAGAGAAATTATTATCAAATAGTACACAATTTGATAGGAATAGACAAATAATGCTATAGATTAACTGCTTCTAACTAAATTTCAGAAACAAATAGTCTTTCAGATACTATACATACTGCTTTGGAGAGAAACTATTAAGAGATTAGAAAAAGGGCAAAACTATACATTTCTAACAAGTACATTGTTTAAATTTTAAATTATACACAGAATTAAAGCACAAGAAATATGCATGTCAATTTCAGCTATGTGTGCAGATGCATGGACATTTCAGTAATTTTAAGGCAAAGCTTGAATTAATGTGTTCAGAGAAAACATTAATCAGTGACATATCAACATGATATCAAAATTATTTAGGTAGTAGTAGAGATAATCTAGTAACATTTTCATATACCAAACATTTTTATTGTTGTGAAAAGAATAGAAAAAATATCAGAACACAAAACAATATGACTGTTTAATAGCTGACTGCTCTATCTCTGCCTCTTTATAGCCAGTCAAATTCAATTCTCATCACTTATCTTTTTATCATTATCTCATTCTTCCTCGATAATTTCCAGAAGCCAAAAGCAACAATGTCTTTAGGATTTACAGACAGTTCTTGATCCTAGAGTTTTCCTTTCAGTTCCATCCAATTTTCTTCATATTAAAACTCTAAATGTCCTTTTTAACCTATTAGCAGGTCATGCCACTACCTTGATAAATTCGTTTTTTTCAGTGATGTCTGCTTAGGAGAGATTTTGAATAATATAATATATTTAACCTAGCTTGATTTTACTAAAACATTTCCAGTTGTTTCTTACTTATGTAATACCAATTATATTAATATTTCTGCTGTCTTATTTTAGATTCTGCTCATAAGTTACCTATTTTTGTTCCTTGGGTTTACCATTAATAATACAATTTACCTATAGTTCATTGATCTATAGTGATTTATATTTCACTTCAATGATGTTTAACCTATATTCACTTTAGAATCTTTTTTATATTTAAAAATATCAAAAATCTTTACAGAAGCTCATAAGTTCTTGATTAACCCCTTCTCACTGCATTTTTTTTTTTTTTGGTTTTTGGGTCACACCTGGTGGTGCTCAGGGGTTACTCCTGGCTGTCTGCTCAGAAATAACTCCTGGCAGGCACGGGGGACATTATGGGACACCGGGATTTGAACCAACCACCTTTGGTCCTGAACCAGCTGCTTGCAAGGCAAACACCGCTGTGCTATCTCTCCGGGCCCCTCACTGCATTTTTAACTCAATATATGATATACATTAGTATCACTACTGATTTTTTATTTTTATTACTAGTATTTTGAGAACATAGAATTTCATTAACTACAAGATTCAATGTTTAGTATACTACATATTTTAGGTGTCCATATAGAACAATACATTTTTCAATTATTTTATTAGGTAATAACTTATTTATTTTTGTGGGTGATTTTATGCATCCTATTCTTTTTTAATCATGAGGCAATGATAAAACCATTTATATTTTCATAAATAACATTCCAAATTCCCTGATTTTGACCAGGGATTGAAAATACCTACTACACATTGAGGTGACACGAAAAGTTAAGGCATTTGGTAATATAGTAAGTATAATGTCATATTTATCTTTAAACTTCTTTGGCATTTTTAACATACGAATCTCTTTTCAAAGAGCAACATGGAAAACTTTCACCTCAAACATTATGTGGATGATGAGGATTTAAATAAGAATTTCTGCCACAAAGCTGCTTCCTTTGAATGACTGTTAGCGAGAATAATTCCAAACTCTTGCTTTTATCCAGGCCCCTAAATCTTAGTTTTGAAAATAGATGGCTTCAAAAAGTTATCCAGACTAAGAAATTATTCTATATTTTCATCCATAGTCCTTTCATAGACATAAACCTAATTATATAGCATTAACTATAATAAAGGAACAGTACAACTAAAAAGCAAGTTCAGAATATTACACTTTATAAATCCAGTCTGAACATACAAAATGTTTGGTTATGACCACGACAGCAAGTCCTGCAATATAGAAATTAGGAAAATGTGCCCTTCCACACATGTGCCATTTTATTTTAAAGAAAAATATGAACTTTTCCTTTTAATTACTTGTTTATGTCCTTCATAACTTAATGCTGTGTTTTATACTTAGTTTTTATGACTTTAGTCGCTTCCCCTCTGGTTCTAGATATAAACTGGAATCATAAATCTTTGGTAAGCATGATTAAAGGATATGGGAACTAGGATTGGAACTGAGGTGGACTGAGGACTTTTTGGTGATGGGAGTTCCCCTGATTTTATGTTAATTTGTACCTAAAATATGATTGCCAACGATATGTAACCCAACATGTTTAAAAATAAAAATTATATTAAAAAAAGATATTATATATAGCTCAAATATTCTACTCACAACATGTACTATGCCTGATGTTGTATATAAAATTATAATTCATTGTTTAAAATGCCTATAGTAACACAATTTTTACAGTTAGGTACAAAGAAAATTAAAACATTATTTATACGAAATCAAGTATAAAGTGGAGATATGATGAAATTTCAGCTTTTTATCACTCCATCTTTTTTTACAAGGAAGATGTGTAAATTGTAACAATGATCCATCACCACTACACGTAAACGTCAATCTCTGATTTCTAGGCTTTTACTCTAGTATTAATTTAAAAATAAAATTTCTTTTAAAAACCTCTTATAATCAAGATTTACAATCAAACTATTAAATATTTGTTTTATGATAAGGCAATCTGAAAATGTTTAGACATTGCCACATAATTGTGACAAAAACCTGTATTATTGAGAAGAAAAGATGAAAATATATTGCACATTTTTACTATTGAGAAGAAAAGATGAAAATATATTTCACATTTTTACTCAAAAATGGTAAAATATAAAGCAGATATGATAAAAAGCATGTAAATTATGTATTTTTTTGTTTTATTATAAAATAAATTAATTTGGGGCCAGAGCAATGGTGCAAACAGTAGGGCATTTGTCTTGCATGTGCTAACCAAAGGATGGACCATGGTTTAATCCCCTGGTGTCCCATGAGGTTCTCCAAGCCTCGGTGTCACCAACAAATACATTTTGTCAATTACTAAAGTACACCTATTGTATGTGCTACATCCTAAAATAATCTTGTATTTTAAAAAGTGACTTACAAACACAATTTTTATATGTTCTTTTTTGATATATTCTTACTACTTACTTAAAAAGTAAGTTCTTTCTACTTTTTAATTTAAAAATTTCAGTTTTATAGAAACACAAGATGAAATCATCCTCAAATGAAATTATTTTTAAAATAATTAAATATTTTGTACCAGTTTTTGTTGAAAAATATTCTAAATTAAAACAGTGAACAATGATAATACAGATTAATTCAAGTAAATTATGCATTAGGTTTCAAATGTCATATTACTCAGAAATTTTACCTATCTGAATCAAAATCATGATGACAATTTGAATGATATACTTTCTGTTTTTGATAATCATTGTACCATAATAATTACATTACATAGGTGTTTATGAAAGAAGTTTCTGAATAATAAACACAATTCCTATATGTTTAGATGTAGCAACTATGAGATCATGTTTGAATTATAAGTATCAAATTCAAATGTATGATAATATTGCTTTCTTTACACAATATATACCGTATTTGCCAGCATGTAAGGTGATTTTTGAAACAAAAAAAAAAGTCAACCAAAAATCGGGAGTCGTCTTATAGGCAGAGTATATCCTGAAAAATGTTTCAATATGCCACTAAACAAAAATCATCTGGATATTGCCATAAAACGAGTTTTCCAACTCGATCTTGCACCAATCACTGCAAGGCTGCTCTGACGCCTCTCTCACTCGGCCAATCCAAGCAGGCTTTTGATGCATGCAAATTTGACAATATTCTGGACCCGAATCTACACTGTCAAAAGCCTGCTCAAATGGGTCAGAGTCAGAGAGGAAGTCTATTACAGTATACCCTTTGTTTGAACCTTTGCTTGTTGTGATTGGCTCACTGTGGTACATGAGCACAGGAACACATGCAGCACATGCATCACAGGAACGTTCTGTCTGATACAGCGATTATAGGCCTAAACCTATGTTTTAAATGCAAAATCAGGGGGCCATCTTATACGCCCAGTTGTCTTATACGCCGACAAATACTGTACGTATATCAACAAACTTTCTTCAGTTAAGTCTCCAGAACAGAGCTTTGTGTGTTATAGACCAAACTATATTTCACAGAGGCTAATTAATTGCTATCTTTACAAACCAACAACTGGGCTTTGCTGTATTCTTTTTTATTGTTTTGTTTGGTTTTGGGGTCACACCGGTGATTCTAAGGGAATAATCTTGGCTATGCGCTCAGAAATCACTCCTGGCTAGGGGACCATATAGGACGCAAGGAATTGAACCCACATCCGTCCTGGGTCAGCCGTGTGCAAGGCAAATGCCCTACCACTGTGCTATCACTCAGGCCCCTGAGTTTTGCTGTATTCTGATAACTTGCTCAAATAATAGAAGGACTAAATTTGTTCTCAGGTCCAGCTTTAACTATGCCCTAGCTCAATGCTTTAAACAAATTGCTTGCTACTCAGAATCTACAATTCCCATTACTTTATTTGCATGAGTCAATCAAGATATTTATTAAAGATCTGCATTATTATTAGAACATACAATTTATGAAGTTACCAAAATACTAACTGTCGGAAATAGCGGTGACTTCCTCATTATGATACAACCAGCTGACAATAGGTGCAGGTGAACTGCTAACTCGGCAAACCACTTCTGCGTCTTCTCCTTGTTTGAATTCTTGTGGTGAAACCACTTCTCTGAAAGTAAGTTTTTCTGTACCAAGAAAGAAAATCAAACCAGAAAAGGAACATCATTTACTTCTTCCAGAGATAGTAGATTCTTTGATGTTGATATCATAGTAAAACTATTAAGCAGGTTGAAGACTGCATATCATTAAACCTGACCATCAAACTTTTGTATGAAATAACTTCCAACCTCATAAAAAACAACTATACATCTTTTAAGTATCCAACTAATTACTGTATGAACCAAAATCGGCCTCAAAATTCTAAATCAATTTTTAATCAATCTCTGTAGTTTAAACAACTCCCAAAAACTCAAAAACTGTTTTTTTTGTTGTTGTTGTTCCAGGGCATTAGCATTCTCTTATTTTCAAGTTTCTTTTTTTTTATTTTCAAGTTTCTTAACCTCCACATACATAATAATCATATCCAGTTACACTTTAAATTTCCATCTCTCTGACCCTATTAATTGCTCATTTATATAATTGTATAGATATTACATCTCTATGCATGTTTTTCTGCTAAGGTCTTTAGCTACAAACATTAAAATATAAGCACCAAGTGGCATATTGTTTTATTTACACTGAATTTTCAAGACAGAATTAAGTTTGCTATGAAGAAAACATTAATAAAATCGATGACTGTATTGATATAGGTATTTATATTTGATGAAAAAATATACAGAACATTAAATATTCTTTTTTAAATTTTTGTTTGAATTTTGGGCCACAATTGGTGATGTTCAGGGATTGCTCCTGGTTCTGTACACAGAAATTACTCCCAGCAGGTTTATGGGATGTTAAGGGATGCCAGAGATAGAATTTAGGTCAATTGCATGCAAGGCAAACAAATCTCCTGCTCTGCTATTGCTCTAGCCACAAAATAATATTCATACTTGAGAAGAAAAATATAACATTTTTAACTCTTACAAAATACAGGGGTTCAACTAACAAAGAAAATATTTTCAAATACTGTCCTAGAAAATTTTCATTTCAACTTAATTTTCTTATAGTCTATTATAATAATTTATAGAATTACAGTGTAGGCATCATGCTCATAATAATCATGACATTAATTAAATGAGCAGGAGAATAAGACACATCAGAATAAATAAAATGATCCTCTAAAATTTTTCCAATGACTACTTTGGTAATGATATTTTTTTATTTTTGTCTAAATACTCTATTTCTCAAATCATAAAAACAAAACAAACAGTAATTAAAAGCTATCAATTTGTGATGTTTATTTTTTTTTTTTTTGGTTTTGGGGCCACGCCTGGTGACACTCATGGGCTACTCCTGACTATGCACTCGGAAAATGCTCCTGGATTGGGGCGCCATATGGGATGCCAGGGATTGAATCATGGTCCGTCCTAGGTTAGCATGTGCAAGACAAATGCCCTACCACTTGTGCCACTGCTCTGGCAATAGTTCTCTTGGCTCTCTACTTATCATTTGCTTCTTGGAAGTTCCATGATAACCATATCATACTTGGGGATTGAAATAGGGTCTCCTGAATAAATGTCAGCTCCTGAAGTATTTTTCTGCTTTCTAACCCTGAATTTATATAAGAAAATACAATTTCAGATGCTGACAAACACAGTCGCCATATTAGATATTGGCCAGATAAGTAAACTCACATTGTAAACCAAGTCATGAAAAATAATGGGTACATCAGCTATGCAGCATAAAATCTGGTAAACTTGGCAGTAGAGGGAGTGCCAAAGCCCCACCCTGCCAAAACCATGCCTGCTGCACCCATCAACCAGAATTACCAATTTGCCTTGGTCCTACCTCACTTCTCAGCGATTCTCATTAAATAGAATATGAACAAACTCAGGTACACTGATATCACCAGGGCTTTTTAGAGTAAGTGTGGATAATCTCCCCTTCCATTATCTTTTGTCCAGGAGGCTAGGCAGCACAGAACATGCGCTAAAAAAGCCACAGTATCAGTAATAGTTCTTTGAATTCCTGGACAATTTATTTCATTTGATGCTGTTATTCCTATAGGAACACAATATTTTAACAGAATATACAGCTAACAGAAGCTTAAACCTGCTGCCATTGTATTAATGACAACACGGGGAATTAGCTTGCCATTGTACTTTTTTCTCTCTTTCATAAAATTTCTTCTCTTCCTTTTTTTTAATTTTTATTTCTGGGGGCTGGGCGGTGGCGCTGGAGGTAAGGTGCCTGCGCTAACCTAGGACGAACCATGGTTTGATCCCCGGTTCCTCATATGGTCCCCCATGCCTGCCAGGAGTGACTTCTGAACGAATAGCCAGGAGTAACCCCTGAGCATCACTGGGTGTGGCCCAACAACTAAACAAAAAAAATTATTTCTATCCTTTTTCTAATAATGTTGTGATCACATATCTAAAACAAAATTATTATGGTTAGCTGGCAACTATGTGATATAATTTCTTTAAAAAAAAGTAAAATATAATAGAAAATCATTTCAATGACAAAAAAATCACTTACGATAAATTTCCAAAACAACAGTAGCTTCTTGTGTCTGTCCATTGGCATCTGTTGCTTGACAACGGTAAATCCCTGCATCTTCTATATTTGCATTATAGATGGTTAATCTTGATCTTACACCTTCTTTTTGTATCGCTACCCGCTGTGTTGATATTATCTTCTCTCCTTGAGGATTGTACCAATCTATACTTTCAGGTTCTCCAATAGCTGCAAAGTGTCAGGGAAAATATGTTTGAAAATATGTCTGGAGGGTTTGTTTTGACAGAAATATTTACTAGTATGAAAAAACATGCAGCAATTTAGAACTGAATGTAAATAAGGAGAATTGAAACTCAAAATCTTACAAAATTGAAAGTAAACACAAATGTCACCACAAATGTTCATTTTATGTTTTCAACATAAAGGATTCAATTCGTTTTGAGAAAGCAAAATCTAAAACTTCTATGGGGACTTTTCAGCATGGTTTTTAGTTATGGTAGTAGATTTTATGATAGCAATCAAAAGATAATCTCTACACATAAGCAGTAAAAACTGCATAGGGTACTCAAAACTAAATTCTACTAGATAGATGGATAGGAAAAGAACTTGATTACAAATACATTTTTATGTGTTCACTACTATCTAGCCAGATTCAGGTAATATAATTTTCTTTTAAAAAAGCTATACAATTGTAAATACTTTACTGATTAACTTGTAACTTTGAAAAATACAATTACTAATTTTTCAAGTTGTTAAATTCCCATGTAGAACCAATAACATTTTTATAAATGAACATTGATCTCGTTCATGACAGATTAAAATAAGGTAATCATTTTGATGTTAAGTGTTAACTTTCAAGTCATGTAAATAGAATGCAGTGAAATAATTTGATAAAAGCAAATAGTACAACCAAATAATTTCAGAATAAACCTTTATTTTCTTTATAATTCAGAATCTAAGGTATAGATTTCATAAAAGCTAAAACTCTCTGTTTGCTTTTAGGTATCAAAAGGAATTTGTGGAACCACACCAGACTATTAACTCAAATATCAAGAGGATATGGAGAAATTAACTAACATCTGTAGAACCTATTTGGACAAAATGTTTCCTTTTTAATTCCCTCAATAAATGACTTTATAAACAAATAATTCTTTTCATATAAAATTAGACATGCTTGAGCAAAATTATATATTAGTTTCATTGAATTTTAATAATTATCATTGTTATCTTTAGTTTATTTTAAGTAGAAATGTAAAACAGAAGTAGATATTGGATAAATCATTTTAAAAATGTATATTAAAAATAAAAATAAATAGGTATTTTTCAAGTTATCCCTTCCAAAGAATTGTGTTTATCCTATAAAATAATAATTTTTAAATGTATAACTTTAAATTTAAAGTGCAAAATTATAACCAATTATAACCAATATTATACACAATTATGACCAATATTAGGATAGTCTAAAATATTTTAATAATTATATAATATAAAATCCCATTTATATCCCTTACAATTTACTCTGCATTTTTGCAAGACAGTTATGATTCTCTTTTTTTCTGGTATAAGTAATAAATATTAGTAAAACTACTCTGTTGTTTTGTTGATAAGATATGACTTCTGTACATTAATAAATTTATTAAAGTACAAAATTTTAGTATAACAATAATTTTATATGGATGTTTACTTAGCTCTGAGACTATAACTTTAATCAAATCACTTTCTAGGTTAATAATCAGAAATACAAATTTCAAAGGAACAGCTGCATTAGACAGCAGTAAAACATCTGCCTTGCATATGGCTGATTGGGTTTATTCTCAGCATAACATATGATTCAGGCAAACTGTCAGGAATGATCCCATTGTGCAGAGCCAGGAGTACTCTTTGAGCACAGGGAAGTATATTCATATAAAAAAAAGACATGAATAATAATACTAAATTTTATATGCATGGTTTAAGGTCTAGAAATATTTGATCAACATAGACATCCACACAGTAAGAAAGGTTTTTCAAGTATTAAAATTTATCACATCTTTATTTTTAGATTATTTTACTAGTACATATAAGATAAGGCCTCTTCCATAATAATAGTACAAATTTTGTTTATATTATATAATATTTTATGAAATGCTGTTGTAAGCAATATTTAGTGATGCTCAGGATTAAACTCATGGCTCTGTGCTCAGAGATGATGCTTAGAATCATGTGTGCTGTAGATATCAAACTTTGTATAGCTATGTACAGGGCAAGTAAGTTACCTTTTATGTATGGACATACTTTTATATATGTATATGTACAAGGAGGCAATATCTCTTTGGCCTGAAATAAATATTCTAAGGAAAAAAACTGTACTGTTTCATTTAATTGTTAATGTACAGGTTACATTTATATATTAAAACATGTAAATATAGAAAAATTATCAGAATTCTTTAACAACAGAAATGCAGTTTTATTTTGAAAATCATTAAAAATGGAGAAAGAAGATAGTGAAGTGGTTAGGGCAGATGCTCAGCATGCATGCAAAAGGAATTAAAATCATGCTACCACATGGTATGTGCATCAATAGGAAAAATACTAGAGGACCAATGCACTTCTAATTGTGTCCATAGAAAACTCTTCATGCTAGCAAAGTGAACTATCTACACTCATCATCTCGATGTCCCAGCTGATCATCCTTGGGGTCTTGCAATGAATGGTCAATTTCTTTGGTTTAGAGTCAACAGTGTAGCTCCCAGACACCTCAATATCTTTATTGAAGTCCCCCATGCAGCTAATCATCAAAAACTAAGCTGTCATTATTCGTTGATTACAGAATACACCTGAGCTGGGAATGTGTGTTTAGATGGTTAGTTTTTTTTTGTTTGTTTGTTTGTTTTTTTTGCTTTGCTTTTTGATGTGGATTTAGACCCGGTAATTCTGATTACTACTCCTTATTCATTCCTCAGGACTTTTTTGAATAGTGTTCTAGAGAGTTAGTAATTGAAAGTAGACGTCTGCAAACAAAGCATGCACTCACCCCACTGAGCTATCTTTCTAGACTTTTGAATGCTTATTTGTTCCTATAATACATGTGAAATCATTTAGGAACAGAGACCTATTATAAACACAGCTCCAGGGACACATAATACTAGATACATGATTTGAATTTGTTTACATACAAAAGCATGCATTGGTAGACAATTAAACACTTAAAAAAGGGCAAATTTATGATGATACTGGTAAATGTTTTACAAAAAATGATATATTTTTAAATTTTATAAACATATCTATGTGCAATATACTTTTTTTACTATAATTTTAATTATTGAAATGATTCAGCACTCTTTGAGCCAACTTTTAAAAAAAATTATGTCAGAGGGGCATATTTTTTTTTTTTGGTTTTTTTTTTTGGGCCATACCCAGTGACGCTCAGGGGTTACTCCTGGCTATGTGCTCAGAAGTCACCCCTGGCTGGCCTGGCGGACCATATGGGGCACGGGGGATCGAACCGAGGTCCGTCCAAGGCTAGTGCGGTAAGGCAGGCATCTTACCTTCAGCGCCACCGCCCGGCCCCAGAGGGGCGTATTTTAATTCAATTCATAATTGCTTATATAGAATCAGGAATAAATAAATTTTGTCTATTTTAAAATGAATTTTAAAAATGAATCAAATATATGTAAATATTAATTTTATATAAATAAAGTAATTATGATGACTAAAATGGAAGTAAAATTGTTTATTTGAGTTTGATATAGTAAGTTTAATTGGGATATGATGCTTGAGTATTTAAGTGTATTTTGAAAGAATTTTGCAAGTGCATGATCAGACTGAATAAGAATTCTATGTTTTGTCTTGCCTTTGCTTCCATGTGACAGACCTGGATTCAAATCCTGACATCCCAAATGGTTCCCTGGCCCTAAAAGGAGTGATTTCTCTTCCAGGAATAATGCTTGAGGGCCAGTGGGAGTGGCCCAAAAGCCAAAATAGAAAAAAGAAAGAATCATGTAATTTTTCAAAAAGTATCATAATAGATATCTTTGAAGCAAAGATCTTACAATATCTAATAATGAAATAAATTGCTTTTCAATGTTTTCCAATATTTTATTGTCTCCAAAATTTTTCTTCTAATAGTCATATAAATTTTATATCTAATTTATCTTTTGCATATTTATAATGTTTATACTTATTCTATCATTAATATTGGGATTACATTTAAATATATTAAAATATTTTAGTGTGATTATATTTGATAACTTGTATTAAAATAATTTACCTGATTTTAAAATATTATTAATTCAAGACTAGAAGCTATAGAATACATTGTTAAGAACAAACATATTTTAAAACATTCATAATATTTTAATAATTATAACTAAAAAGTATGGTTTTATTTTATAGCACTAAAATTTAGATGAACAAATTAATTCTATGTATAATAATTTAATAATGACATATAATATGAAGATATATATAGAAATACATACCTGTACATGTGAAGAATTTAGATTCACCTACACTTAGCTCTACTTTACTAAGTGAAATTGTCACTTGAAGAACAGCTGAAAAGAAATATTTGAATAACAATTAATTACAATTAATCATCATCCTATGATTTTAGTGCACATGGTTAGGTCATATGATATAAAAATAATTATGTTCTCTATAGGGGTTTTCCTAACTTAAAAGGTAACCTATATATAGTAGTGGAAATTATGTAAAATATGACCCAATATTGTAACTATTATATTGTTATATTTTTATTAGTAGACAACTTTAGAATTCAGAATTCAGTTATGAGATTCCTTTACCAACAAAACAAATTCAGGGACTGGAGTGATAACATAGTGGGTAGGGTGTTTGCATTGTATTCAACTGACTCAAATTCAATCCCAGGCATCCATCTGGTTCCCTGAGCCTGCCAAGAGTAAATCCTGAGAACTCCACAGTGGGGTACCCCCAAAAAAACCAACCAGTCAACCAACCAACTAAACAAACATAAAACAAAACAAAATTCAGCCTCAGGCTATCTACATTCCGAAATCGATCTATACATTCCTTGAGATTAGACAACAAAAAAGTATTCCACATCATTTAAATTGGTTTAATAATAACAAGTCATATAGTATTATTAAAATGCAAAATGTAAATCAGCTTCATTTCATCAGATACTGAAATATTCCTTGAAATGAGGTATACAAAGTCAGCAGGAGGAAGAAGAAAAGGTGTGTATCTTTGTCACAAAATAAATGAGTATGAACTAGAACAATGACAAGATAGATGAGATATCAGTTTGCTGTACATTTTGAAATAAAATGTCATTGCTAAGGTTTTTTAAAGTTGATTGCAATTTATTTGTTGGAATCATAGTTAATACAGTGGGTTTGAAAGGAACTATCAGTTCAATCTGCCCACATTATTTTGAGATCCCCAACCACCATAAAATGAGTGAACTCTGAGAACAGAAAAGAAGCAATTCCTGAGCACTACTCGAAGTCTTGAACAAAATTATGTGGTCCTTTACATAAGATATACAATTATAATTTTACTGCATGATGTTATCACTCCCACGAATCCTATTTTACTATCCCTCATTCCTAGAAATATATGTGAGCTTACAGTAATGTTGTATTAAAGTGAAAAATGAACAAAAATATAAAACTACAGTGGAAGTTGACCTGGATATTTTATAACCAAAGTAACTAAAAGGATCACAATTTCATTAAATTAGGATTAAAACTAGTCATTATAAAGGGACTGCAATATAACATTAGTCATCACTGTCTTTGAATAAAATTATTTCTTAGCATAAGTGGGTACATAATGAATCAGCCACTAGCAAATGTACTCTAACAAAATTAGTCTCTCCTGGTGCTGCTTAGCAGAAAATATATAAACTTAGATTTATTGTCCAAAGGTCTAACCATACCCAGGTGTGGTATTTAAATTATATGCAGTGTTCATTGGGAATTGACAAATAAAAGAATTACATGTAGGAGTATAGTTAGGTAGCAGGAACAAATAAATCTTCTAAAGAACTAATCACCAGCATGTATTATGTAATATTTTTTAAACTTCTCTCTTTATGTAAAAACCACATTTGATATAAAAGTGTACTGAAAACTATTGTTCTATGAGTGTGAGTCAATTGAAATAGACATTATATTTCTGACTGCATTATGAAGACAGATATTATGGAACAGTGTGGAAACAGACACTGGCAGAGAGTATGACATTAGAAATTTGTATTCTTGAAAAACTATCAGTAACAGCACTATAAATGATGACACCTGGATAATTAGGAACAACTGATAAGAATAAAGAAAGTCATAAAACAAAGAAAATTTGGAAAACAAGAACAATAAAAAGACAAAAGAATATATACAACCTATACCCAAAGTCAGTCTTAGGTTAAAATCCCACTCATAAATTTAAATGTTCAATGAAATCAATAGAAGTAAAATACAGATGTCAAGTATATGAGATTCCTTTACAATAAGCATGTATCTGAAAAATATGATATGTTTTAAGAATCAAATATTTGTGGCATACCCAAAAGAAGGTAAGAAAGAAGGTTTGTGTGCTCTAAAAGGAAGGCAAGAATGGATTGCATTCTTTACTTTTTTAAATTAATTTATTTCAAATAATTTCAAAATTACAAAAGTGTCTGCAGTTGGGCCTCAGTCACAAAAAGAACAACTCTTTTCATCTGTGCAACATTCTCATCAACAATGATCCCTATCTCCAACCTCCAACCCTTCTGCCCACACTAAAGACTGACAGTGGACCTCTCTCACCCATCATCATTGCTATAATAGTTTTTAGTGTTTTTAGTTTTATTTCTCTAACTGCACTCACCACCCTTTGTGGAAACCTTCAAACCGTGATCTACCCTCTGTTGTACCACTACAACAATGTCCTTTTTGTTTCTCAAAACCCATAAATGAGTGAGGCTTTGAGATTCTATGTCTATCTTGTTCCCTCTGACTTATTTCACTCAGCATAATAGCTTCCATGTCCATCCTTGTATAGGAAAATTTCATAACTTCATATCTTCTGACAGCTGCATATTATTTCATTGTGTATATGAACCATAGTGTTTTTAATCACACATCTGTTATGGGGCATCTGGGTTGATTCCAGATTCTGGTTATTTTAAACAGAGCTGCAATGAATATAGGTGTGCAGAAGGCATTTTTGGATTGTGTTTTTCTACTCCTAGTGTATAACCTTAGGAGTGGTACTGCTGGATCATATTGGAGCTCAATGTCTGTTTTTTTGAGGAATCTTTATACTGTTTTATATAAAGGTTGGGCTTATGGCATTCCCAGCAGCAGTGAATGAAAGTTCTTTTTTCCCCACATACCCGCCAGACTTACTGTTCTTTTTATTCCTCTTTTTTTTTTTTTCAGCGCTCAGGGGTTACTCTTGGCTTTATGCTCAGAAATTGCACCTGGCAAGCTCAGGGAACCATATTGGCAAGCTCAGGGAACCATATGGGATGTTGGGATTCGAACCACTGTCCTTCTGCATGCAAGGCAAATATCTTACCTCCACGTTATCTCACCGGCCCCCACTTATTGTTCTTACTCTTTGTGATGTGTCCTTCTCTGTGGCGTAAGATAGTACTACATTGTTGTTTTAATTTACACTTCACTTATTATTAGTGTAGTGAACATTTTTAAATGTCTTTTGGCCATTTGTATATCCCCATTTTTTGATGTTTTTTCTTGTTAATTTCTGTCAGTACTTTGTGTATCTTAGATATTAGCCCCTTGCCAGATGGGTATTGGGTAAATAGTTTCTCCCGTTTTGTGGTTGGCTTTCTGTTTCTTAGTCACTATTTCCTTTGAGGTGCAGAAATTTCTCAGCTTAATATAGTCCCATCTGTTTATTTCCCCTTCTACTTGTTTGGAAGTGGTGTTGAGACTACTGGTCACCCACATGCAAAATGCAAAATCAGACCTCCATCTAATACCATGTACAAAGATCCATTCTAAATGTTTTAAATATCTTGATAACAGAGCCGAATTCTTAAGGCATATAGAACAACGTGTAGGTAAAACACTCCATGACATTAATACTATAGGCATCTTCAAGGAGGATGCATTCTTTTCTTGATACCCTCTTTACTTTCTCATCTAAGATAACACCTTCATGTCAAAAGTTTCTTCTTTTACAGTTTCAGTCTATAAAACCCCATTTTTCTAATCTCTCAATTCACATCATCAACTATCGTTTAGTCAGAAAGTATATTTCACTTTCAAATTCAGTTTGTGCAAGTTTAATTTATTTTCCTTTCAATAAAAATTGTGTTATGACAAGAGGCCAAATCTAAAACAATAAAGCATTTGAATGGGAACTGTATGTTGGTCACTATCAATCACTAAGTCTCAGGACTAAACTTCTGTAGTATTACATTGAATGTACTCTTGTTCAATTCTGGCACCATCTCCTAAAACTTATAATCACTAATTATAATCTATTTTACACTCAGACAGTATATTTCTGATATTATAATTATTTTCTGTAATTATTTTTATTAATTCATCATGAATTAGTTATTCATGATTGGTTTACAATAATAGAATATTTCAATTTAATTCCTTCACTAGTATCTACTTCCTTCTATGAATGCTCACACAAAAACACACATACACACACACACCTATTTCCACCTATTTTCATTCCATCAGCCTATTGCCTATAAGTAGCACATTTTAATAACTTTTGACATTGTGGTTTAGATTACAGTTGCAAATATGGATTTATGGAAAACACATTACTATCTACTAAGAGGGAAGCATTTATGAGCATGTTAAGAGTATGTGTTTCATAATTTTAATTTCTTAATTCTATTAAAAATAATCAAGGTATCTTTGCTATATTCAGATAGTACATATTTCAAGAGTCCATTGCTAACTTACCTTTAATATTTTACCTCCAATTTCTTTTTCTAAAGTAGTTACAACTAGAAACTACTACAATGACCACAGTCTCACATTCCCCCACCAATATAGATTTTTGAATTTATTCTCAATGTATTATCTCCCTTTTCTCACAATATATATAATATTTTGTCTTGTATCTTCAGTGCAAAATAAAAAAAAAATTCCAGGGCCGGAGCAGTGATGCAATAGTAGGGCATTTGCCTTGCACACAACTGACCTAGGATGAACCAGGGTTCGATTCCCGGAGTCCCATATGATACCCCAAACCAGGAGTGATTTCTGAGCTCATAGTCAGGAGTAACCCCTGAGCTTCACAGGGTGTGGCAAAACAACCAAAGAAAAAATCTAAGGCATTCTTTGATAGGCTTTTCTCTAGCACAAATAGATTTTTATTATTAGATATTTTTACTTGTCAAATGAAACATATTCTTGAATATTATTATATAGTTCTCTACAAGAATGTAAATGCAAAGAAATGTAGGTTCTCTAACCTAAATTCTGTTTTCCCATTATAATACCCAAAAAATGTCAGAATAATAAAAATCATCATGTAATTATTACACTTGGTCTGGAACACTGATAATTATATTATAAACTGCTGAATTCAATTATTTGAATTAAAATGAATTTAGGTATACCAAAAAGTTTGATAAATTTCTGTAATTTATTACTAGCAAAATTTCCACTTTTGGTCATTTGACTATATTTATTTTCCTACAAAAAAGTATATAGAAAGACAAGGCTTGAAAGAAGTAATCACTTTAGAAATAAAATATAGTTCTGGGCAATTTTACATTAGCTCACTGATGGTTATAATTAATAACTTATCTCGACTGTAATAAAATGAAAATGAGCTTAAATTAATTAGTTAATCTATATTAAAATACTTAATTAATTTTTCATTCAGAGAAATTTATCGCTCACACATAAATCAAGATAATAGTATTTTTGGTCATTTTGGTGATTGGGTATTTTTCTACATTTCATGTATTAAAGCTATATTAAAAATACAAAGTTTTTAATAAAATACATGGCCAAATAAAATATTTTATTTAATTGACTTATTTATAAATACATACACATATATGCATATATTAGGAGAAATCTAGAAAACCAAATTTAGGGTATAATTTTATTATTATTCTACTGATTTAAAATCTAGAGAGGCTTTGGTTATACTTGAACCACAACCATGTCCATGTATTCATTTTAGACCCAAATGTCAGAAAAAATTAAATTATTTTTTATCAATCTCTCTGTTTTCTAGAATTTCATTTTAGTTATAAAAAATAAAAGTGAGGGGACGGGAGGTGGCGCTGGAGGTAAGGTGCCTGCCTTGCCTTGTGCTAACCTAGGACGGACCATGGTTCGATCCCCCCGTTCCCCATATGGTCCCCTGTGCCTGCCAGGAGCGACTTCTGAGCAAATAGCCAGGAGTAACCCCTGAGCATCACCGGGTGTGGCCCAAAAACCAAAAAAAAAAAAAAAAAAGTGGATAGTGATGACGTTCAGTTATTTTATTTGGAAAAATAAGTTTCTGAACATTTCTAAGTAAGATTTCTTTCAGGACATACCAAAAATAAAATTGTATTCATGATGCTGAGGAATCTACTATTGATGTTTTGTGCTACTCAAATGTCATTTGAGTAGTGTACATTTCAAAAATCTTTTAACGACATAACGCTATAAATATCCTTATCGAAAAAAAATATTACTGACTAATCATATCATTTGCCATGAATAAAGCAAGGAATTTTATTTTTGTATTAGTGTTGTGATTGTGGAGTTTAAAAAAAAGTCAGTATCTTATTTAAATTCTATTAATGTTAGTCAAATAATATTTATTGAATAAATAATCATAATACATAAAGGAAATAATAGTTATAATAAATTTATGTCCTCTTTGACCCAGAGAAATATCAATATTTTAAATGTATAAGTGTTTATTTGGTACACTTCTAATACCATTTTATCCATTTTTACTCAACAATACCACATTTAGTTTGCTGAGCATTTCAAGGAATTTTTCTGAGCACAGAGCAAGAAATAAGCCCTGACTATAGTTGCGTAATACCTGCTTCCACCAAAAACTGAGCAAAAACAAAGTGTTCTGAAATTGAATGATAAATAAGAAAATTGATGAGCTCACTTGCTAGATACCATTGTCCATTAAAGAAAAACTGACCTACCTCTTTAAGGCTTCTCTATTTTGGTTAGCTACTTATGTCAAAATATAGAAACAAAGTGTTACTAACTTAAATCTTAATAGAATAATATATAAAAGTGAAATTACCATAATATGAAAAGAGAAATAAAATATTACTATCATGATTTCTTTATTCAATTATATTGGTGTACTCTACTTGTTGGAATAAAATTAAGGTATATTTAATAGTTGGAGGAAAAAAAAGGAAAATTTCAGGGCCCACCTAGTACATTACTGTCAATAACTTCTGTTATTTTCTTGCAAATGATAAATTTGTCATTCCTTAGCCAATTATAATCTCGTAATTTTTAAACCTGATATCAATATTCAGAGTTTTTCAAAGGAATAAGGGACATGCTGCAATTATTCTTTACTTGTTTGCCATTCAGTGCTTTC
>PVKC010019169.1:0-19249 GCA_004027635.1 Crocidura indochinensis
GAGTGTCAGCAAATATTTCTTACATTTAGAGGGACCAACCTTGATCCTCAGCCTCCCTCAACCCCTCAAGCATGTAGTCCTGATGGCCTCCAATACTCTCTGTGTACTCAGTAGTGCTGAGTTTCCAGGCCTTGGGATTGTACCATTCAGCTCTGTTAACTATATGTTATTAGGAACAGCTTCTGAGCACCCTGATACTGCTTAAGAACCCCCCCACCAAAAAAACCCCATATGCTGTCTTTCAGAGGACACAGAAACACAAATTTAGAAATATATATACTCATCTCTATTCATGACAGTACTGTTTACAATAGTCAGGATCTGAAAAAAACCCAAGTGCCTAAAAACAGATGAGTGGATAAAGAAGTTGTGAAATGGCAACTTATATACATAATGGATGACCACTCAGCCTAAGAAAAGATGACATTTTGCATTTTGCTACCACATGGATAGAATTGGTGTGTGATATGTTATGTGAAGTAAGTCAAAGGAGAAAGATAAATATTAGACAGTCTCACTCATATGAAGAATATAAAGAAATGAAGCAAGGAATGGGCCCTGAAAACAAACCTTTTCTTTCAGTTCAATGACAAAGCCAAGCTTATTTATCAAGCTGGGGTGTAGGGAGGGTGTGGGGTAGACAAGATGGAACCTAGGGACCTTGAAATTTTGGTACTGGGTGATTTAAGAGCATCATAATAAATACTAACACTTTGGTAAACCATGTTACTCAGTCAACTTATAGATGTATAAAATATCCCTTCAAATTGAAATATATGTATATAAATGACTAATAAAATTTTTAAAAATGCTTCACATAATTGATCATCGAGGAAATACATGTGAAATATAGAGAACAGCTTGATGGTTTATTAGAAGACTAAGCATACAATAGAACTTCTAACCTAATGTGCTATACTAAAAAAAACAAATTTACATAAAGGCTGGCATTCACAAGTCCCCGAATGGTGAATTAATTAGCCAACTGAGGAAAATCCATAAACGTAATTCTCTAGCGATTAAAAGGAGAAAACTATGGATAAAAACAACCAGGATGGGAAACAAGGTGGATTAACACAGAAGATATCAAAGTTTATGTCCTTCATATGATGCTTTGAGAGCTTCAAAGTGTAGCAACGAAAATTAGGGTTTCTTGTTGTTGGACCTAATCAGGACCTTCAAATGCAATGTAAGAGGAGAAAACGTTTTGTGAGGAGGAGGAGAATGTTATTTATATGGTGATGAAGATTATGATCATATGTTGATTTTTATCAAACTAAACTATTTATCCATACAGTTAAAATGGGTACATTTTATTATGTATAAATTATAGTCGATCTGGTAAAACTCAGGAGAGTGAATTCAAAACAATGTAAAACTCATAAAAGTGCTCTTTTATGAACTTAACCTGCAAAGCTGGTTATTATTTTATACTGTAGAAATCTGCTGAGTACTAAACCTCAAACGAGTTGAAGAAAAGATTTAGAATTTTCATTTTAGTTATAGAAATTTTTAGGGTGAAACTATGACTGCCTTCTGTATGAAGTCTGTGACAAAATTACCTTTCTAACAACCTAAACACAGTTTTAAAATACAGAGTGCATATAAGACATACAAGGCAACTTTTAAAGGACTTACTTTTAAATGTTTTAAAAAGGTGTGAAGTCTTTGTGTGTGTGTGTGTGTGTGTGTGTGTGTGTGTGTGCTTGTTTTTTGGGGTGTATGAGAGGATGTCATTGACAAAATCAAATTTTAGTGTTTTTGCATATGATGTAATTTTTAATTGTAAAATAATCCCTCATCCCTTTTTATTATTTTTTTGGTTTTGTCCTTAACTTCCTGAAGAGCAAACAAAAAATAAACATTTCATTTGTAGTCTACCTGTATTTACTATCTGTAATTCATTTGTTTTACATTCCTAGATACAGCAGTATGCTTTTAAATTCAAAGTCTTAAAGTAGTGTTGCATTATAACATTATATTTCAGTTATCTAAATTATTTATTTATATTTTTAATTTACATTTTATTTTGTAATACTGTGAATAATCATTTTTCATGGACATAATTTGTATACCACACCCCTCACCAGTGTACTCATCTCCTTGCATCAAAGAACCCTTTCTTTAGCCCCCAACTTAATTATTTGGATGGATTTCCCATTATATTGCTATTTCATCGAGTATCTTCAGGTTTCCAGTTGTGTCTTATTTAAAATTAACATACGTATTTACTGAGAGTTTAAAAGTCTACCCTTTGATGCACAATTGCTCCCTTTGTCCTAATTTAACGAGTCACCTATTTTCCTCTAGTAAACAATAATTGGTTTTTTGTTCCACAATTATTTCAGTTTTAATTTAATTCATTTGTTTTTTTTTTTTTCATTCTGTATAGCAATGAATGCCATTCTTGCCAAAGGCAGCATTTTATCTTCTCTCATTAGCTATCTAGCAGTTTTTCGTGTGTGTGTTTTATACTGCATCAGTTGGTCAGAGGTTGGTTTCAGTTCTTAGCTATTATAAATAATACTGTTACAAATAGGAGATCCATATACCTCTTTAAAACGTGTTTTATATATTTTTATTCAGTGTCTAGAATTGAATAACTGGATGGGTGGTTTTTCAGTTTGAGTAATCTACATGCTGTTTTTCATAAGGGTTTTCCAAATCTACATTCTCCACAAAAGTACTATCTTTCCATTGTCCTCTCCAACTCTTGTTTCCTGGTTTGAGATAATAGCCTTTTTCACAAGTGATATCCCATTGCAGTTTTGATTTGCCTTTCTATAAAAAGAATACTTACATTTATAAGTATATCTGTAACTAATTTTTATAAATATTGCTATTAAATATAAGCAATGGTAAAATTAGGTTTCAGGTTTCTATTGGATTTTTGTATTTTTTCTATTAAAATTTTGTTGGTACATTTACAAATTTTTAATTTAATTTTTAATAATTCTTTATTTGAGCACCATGGTTACAAACATGTTCTAGTTTGATTTCCATCAAAAAATGTACACACACCCCCTTTATCATTTGGTACATTTAAAATCATGTCATTTGTTGTTACTTTTCTGAATTCATTGTTTGGCTTGGTTATTTAATTCCTTGTTTTTGAGTTATTTTGATATTTTTTTGGCCACATCCAATGATACTCAGGCTCTGCACTCAGGAATTGCTCTTAACAGTGACAGGGAGACCAATGGTAGGGGGATACCATTCATTTGTGAACAGTCTGCCATATAGCGCTTTGTGGGACACAGGAGATCGAACTCATGTCAACTGCATGCAAGGCAAATGCTCAATCCACTGTGTTATCACTCCAGACTTAATTCCTTGTAAAACATACAATATACCAATATCCTCTCCCTTTCAAAAGGAAATTATTTTATTTTGACAGTGATTTCTTTCATGGTACAGGAATTTTTAGTTTGATGTAATTCTATTGATTTTTCTTTTGTTCCTCTTGCTGTTGGATTTAAATTCTTAAATGCGCCTCTAAGGATGACAATGAATAAATCATCTATGTTTTCTTCTATTATATGATTTTCATTCTTTAGTTCATTGTGAATTAATATTTACATATGATATTAATAGTAATCAGTATTTTTAGCTACTCTTCATAAAATTTCCTTTGTAACTGCAGACTTGCTACTGCTTACTTTGAGAAAGTCTGACTGTATTCGGTCTAAAGACGATGTCCTCTGTGTTACTAAACTTTATGATGCTTAACATCTTAAGCATCCCAAGTTATGGAAAGAGAAGATTAACTTCTCTGTTCCACTAACTCTCTACTGCTTCACACATAATTAATACTTATGGCTTTGTAGAATTCTCACACAAAAGCAAGCAAAAGATAACAAAAGACAAATGTTTGAAAAGAGTCTGAGGGTTAACAGAGAAATGCTGTTTTTTTTCATTTTATGTTCTGTCACTGCAAAAAATAGATAATGTAGTTTTGAGTCATTGGCCGTGAGTTATCTCACCCACAAAAATCTCTCATGAATAGTTTACCATGGAGACTTATGAAAATCAGTCCTCAGTAAATATGAATCAGACTCGTCAGGGGTGGAGTCTCCCTGCCCCCCCCCCCAAACTGGAGCGTTGGCAATGACTATTTTCTAAATTAATCTGTGTTGGTAGTTGCCTCAGAAGAATTGAGATGCTAAAACAATCCCTCTCCTCAGAGACAGCCCATATTCTATAGATTGTTCAGAAGCAAAAAATAAAGCCCAGTGCTCTTGCCTCAACTGAGGACAACTAGGAAGATCCACTAGCACTCCTGAGTTCCCGGATGATGGGTTTGTGATGTGACTGTGTCCCAATTCAGTCCTCCCTCTGCCCTGTCCTTTGTCTCCGCTATAGTATTGGTACCTACTGAGTTCCTCAATAAAAAGGTCCTACCTAAGACTCTCCCACCAATGTCTTTTGTGGAAAATCAGGTCTGAGATTTATTTCCAGTAAATTTTGGTCAATTAGTCATGGAAGCTGCAAGCTAGAGCATAGAACTTTACTCTTTTTTGTTTGTTTTGTTTTGATTTGATTTGGCCACACCTGGCAGCACTCAGGGGTCACTCGTGGTTCTGTAATCAGAAATCACTCCTGACAGGCTCGGGGGACCATATGGAATGTTGGGGGTCAAACCCTGGTCTGTCCTGGGTCAGCCACATGCAAGGCAAATGCCATACCGTTGTGCAATCTCTCTGGCTCCAGAACTTTACTCTTGATTTTCTTTCCCGAACCTTTCTTACCAAACCTTTTTTCATATAGACATAAAATAATTAGCCACAGTTAATATTAATTTCACTCTTTATGAGCTAGATTGTGTTTTGTACATTATCTTTTATAGTCTCCCCAAGGTTTCCAATGTGATGATTCTATATTCCGAATAAGAGTTAAGATGAGAACTGATTTTGTGTTTAGTATGGAGTATTTGTAGTGTAATGAGAAAACAAGCAGAGTGTTTTGTTCTTGAATGGAGAAAATGAGGAATATTCTAAAAGATATATGTAAATAATAGGATGAGGGCATAGGGTATGTGTCTTATTTTGCCTTCTTTTTCTGAAAGTCTAGAATTAGGTAAAAAATGTTTTCTTAAATGATTGCTAGAAAAATGTCTTTGAACTTTTAAGTGTAGTTTCAGAGTTCACTTTTCTTAATGGAGGCTGACTTGGTTTTTAAATTGAACTTTCTTTGAACTTAAACCAGAGCAAATGAGACAGCCTTTTGAAGTGCTTTGCTAGACAACAGGCAGTTGAAATGTTCTGTAATAGATAATGTATTTTACTATGAAAACTTAGTCTATAAATACTTAAAAAACATTTATTTAAAACCACCATTTTCATTGTACCAAGATTCAAAAGCCCACGTGCATGCATACTGAAGAACGTCTAGTGACAGTATCCAAGCACATATTTGATGACACCTTCTTATATATTGCTTTTTCAGGGTTTTAATCATGAAAGCAAATGGTTCAGGCAGTCAGTTTGTCCTCCATCACTTTGAGTTAATAGCATATTAGCTTTAACACCTTGTCATCTTCCTTACCTCCACTGGTCTTTTCTCTCTTTCCATTCCTTCCAGAGTTTGGGGGCCAACGAAAAGTTTGTTTCATTTGAATCAACTTGTTCTGTGGAAATGAGTCCTTTTGGACTGAAGAGTTAGTTCAAGGGTTAAGGTTCAGGCTTTGTGTGACTGTGTACCAGCTTCCATTCCCAGCATAGCATGAACCACTGAGACATGGGGATCCCCAAGCATCCCTGGGAATGGCCCTGGTGGTCCCCACTACTGTAAGGTCAGATCAACACTATTTTCTCAGGTTTTAGCACTGACCTGATGACTCTGATTGACCCTCAGGCCTTGTAAGCACTAGTTGAAGGTCCTGCAGAAACAATAACATAAAATAGTTTCCCAAAAAATGAAAACAAATATTTAGAAACAAGTAATCTTTTTACTGGCTTTTAACCTGGTGATTCTATACTTCCAAGTATGTGTTAGATGAAAACTGATTTTGTGTTTAGTATGAAGTATTGTGTAGTGTAATGAAAAAACAAGATGGTAATGAAAAATGAGAGTAGCTCCAAAATTAATGTTATTCAATTTGAAGCATTGCATTAGAATGAATTAGTTTATGTTCCATCATGTTTACAAGGAGCTTGGCTCTTTCAATTTGTTTTATATTTAGGGGAAAATATAAGTGGCTTTCCAGTTAGATTAATCTATTAGTCATATTTCCAGTTTTGTGAGATATTTTTAACATGGAATTTTATTTCAATTTTTAGGCACTCATTTTAGTTATGCTATCTATGTTGTTTGACATTTGGCGCTATATTTGTAAAGTGAAAGTAATTTCCCAACTGTTATTTTTTGAAGTACTAGTGTAATAGCCTCATCAAATAGAAATAACATTAAGCCAGGAGATAGAATACCTGAATTCTAATGGACTTAGTGACATGAAAGATGTTATGATTTTTCTGATGACTAAGACCTTAATAATAAATATTAAATAATAAAATGACAAAAATCTCCATGAAATTTGAGGAATTAATTTTCAGATCTATAAAAGTTGAATTCTCTTGGGGCCCGGGAGATAGCATGGAGGTAAGGCGTTTGCCTTTCATGCAAAAGGTCATCGGTTCGAATCCCGGTGCCCCATATGGTCCCCCTTGCCTGCCAGGAGCAATTTCTGAGCATGGAGCCAGGAGTAACTCCTGAGCACTGCCGGGTGTGACCCAAAAACCAAAAAAAAAAATTAAAAGTTGAATTCTGGAAGCATCCTACTTATTAAAAAGGTAAAATTCAATTATTCATTATCAGAAAGTTTTCTTAACATTTACACTACAATTTTGATTTTCAGAACTAATGTTGGTCTTCTGAAACAATGATTAATAAAGAATAACAGTAAAATACTTGTCTGAAAAGACTTGAAAATAAATAACTAAAGTGAATTTCTTAGTAGAATTTCCATCTAAAAATTTATCCTATGTTAAAGAGAGCCTTTATGTAAAATTTAATAAGTTCCTATTCAAGATTTTTAACATGTTTATTTGCTCATAAATGTTATGTCCTATACCCTGCCTAGGCTACTATGTCATTGCCTAGGAATACAATATAAATAGTAGATAGTTAATTTGTTGGTTGTGTTTGTATTGTTTTGTGGTCAGAGGACTTACTGTCCTCAAGAATTTCACTTGGGTGTGCTTGGGGGTCTTATTGGATGCCAGTGATCAAACCTATGTTTTCTGTGTGCAAGGCAAAGACCCAAAACACTCTACTTTCTCTCCAGGCTGGAAGTAGATGCTTATGGTACCCATGATAGTCCATATAAAGCAGATAAAGTGGTGCAGAGATACAAAAGCAAAAAATTATAATAGAAGGGTTATATCTTATTCAGCACAGTCATATTCAGGAAGATGCTTTATGATCTTAAAATACCATTCATAAGTAGCTTGAATTGGGCATGATTGTGTTGGACTTGTGTGACTACATATATATGACAAGCAAGATGTTTGTTTAATGACTCTGCACTTGTAGGTTTCATGACATGTAAAGTTTGAGACAGAGAGACACTGGAAATTGTCTAATTTTGTCATGGTCAACAATGAATATCTCATTTGTCATAGCAAATAATGAATATATTGAAATATAGATGTTGAAACTGCTCTATAAAAAATGTCCAAGTGAGAAACAGCCTGGTTCTGACCCAGAAGCACAAGCCAGCACTGAATGGGTGAAAGAAAAATTTTGCAAATAGTGCCACATAGTCTTATGTGGAATAAATGAAGGAAAGTTTAGGTTTTCTTTTTTTAATTAAATAATTTTTATTTTGACCGAAGTGGATTACAAATCTTTCATAGTAATGTTTTAGGTACATAGTAACATTGAATCAGGGGCATTTCCACCACCAGTGTTGTCCTCCCTCCACCTCTGTTCCCAGCATGCATCCCATATCCCTTCCTTTGATCCCTGGGCTAGGATTCTATGGCAAGAGCAATAGGAACCACAATCAAATATAGGATAGTAGAACCCGCAGGGGGAAAGGAAAAGGACATTTTAGAGAGATAAATGAGTCATTTTATGACATTATAAAATGTGGTTTATGTGGGGGTGTTAATGTGGAGCTTCCCAGTCAGTGGTTAGGAAAAAAAAACAAAGCCAAATAACAATATGAAGTTCAGGGGGAACATACTGAGTGATGGAAGCTTTGAGATAATAAGCATTGGTTGTTTAAATTGTGTGATAGGATATTTCAGTGAATATTTAAAGTTTCCCCAAAGAGCAGATAACAGAAGTAAGTGACTCTCCCATAGAAATTAAGCACGAAGAGGCCTAAAAATAGGCATCCCATGAGTTCTCAATTCCCGCCCAAAGTGACTGGAACCCTACTTCGGGCTCTTGAACTCTACTTCCTGGATGCTTATCTCTCGCTCATCTCATTCCTGCTGCAGCAATTAGAGCTGAACTGGATTTCCATTGAGCCGATCTTTGTCAGATTGCTTTAGGGAATGCCTAAGACTAGGAATAATCATTGCTCACAGTCACCTAAGGAAACTGGACGTTCATGCTTTCTACTCTTGTAGCTTCTCACAGCCAATAGTGGGTGAAGCCCTTCCTGCCTTCTAGATTGGTAGTCAATTCTTTCACAGAGCTCCTCAGCAGAGCTACTGCAGAATGTATCCTGTGTTCTTGTCCCAAGTCTTCCTTTTGCCCTGGCTCACTGTCCTCTCACTTATTCTTCCTGAATTAACTTCTAGGAAAATTACCTGCTTTCCATAGCTTGCATCATATTAGGCAAATTATTTAGAAGCTTCATTCATAGCTCTCAAACCTGTCCTACTTACAAAATCCCAATGCTTCTAAAAGAAGATTTCCTACATAGAAAATTTGGCATTACAGATTACTCTGTACTTTTCATACAATCCTTTAAAATAGTATGGGAGATGCCATTTCCTTTTTTTATGAGCTTGCCAAAGAGTTAATTGCAGTTGTTTACATAGCAGTTTATTTTATAAACTATTTTGTACTGAAAAATATAAATAGTCCACTCCCCTGAATTTTCAAAGTGATTTAAACACAAAGACTTTTCTTAATAACAGAGAAATAACATTCCCTGAAAGGTGGTTTAAAAGAGTTTAGTTTCAATGGACCAACACTATGTGCTTTGTTATTTTTGTAATGCCTTCAGCATATTTATTTTAGAATGGACTAGACGTGGCATAAAGACATAGGTAGAGCATCTTTGACACTTTAATGGTGGTAAAGTGTACATAAAAGCATTAACATTTAGTGAAATTAGTTGTTCCATCAACTGCATCAAAAGATTAAAACACTATGAATATAACTTCATTATGTTATTGAGTCTGACAGTTGATACAAATTTAATCTACATCTGGTATTTGGAAACTTCTTGTCAAGAGCAAGGTGGTAAATATTTTAGACTTCATAGGCTATTGGATCACTGTTTTGACAGTGATAATATGTCCCTGTAGTATGAAAGCAATTTAGAGAACAGCAGAACAAATTGGTACCATTGTGTTACTGTTAAAGTTAACTTATATTTACCCCCATAAGGCATTAAGTTAAAAAATAAAGAACCTCAAATTTTCTGTAGAAGTTTGCTACTCTACGATCATTAGAACAAATCACAGTGGAATCAGTATAATGATCTTTAGGGCTTTGGAGCTTGTAATAGGATTTATTTGTGTTGATGGCACAAATGCTATTTCATCTTTAAGCATGATTCTTTGATCATGTTTCCTCTCTTTTAGCCACATTACCATCATGACCACAACATTTCCAAGCAGTTTGTTTTGTGTAACTTTCTCCTTAATTAGTTGCATAGTCAGACAACCAACGCTTTCAGACTTTTTTTTTTTTTGCATTGAAAAGAGAGAACATTGATAATTGTCACTGCTTTTTCTAATCCTCTATATTTAGGTATATAATCTATGGACAAACTTAGTTCTTAGATTTAAAAAAAGGTCATTAACCCAAGACTAAGGGTTGCAAAGGAAAAATGAGGGTGTGAGAAGGGGAAAGCTTTTATTTTATTCATTTATTTATTTGGGTTTTTGGACATACTTGGTGGTGCTCAGAGGTTACTCCTAGTTCTTTACTCAGAAATTGTTGTTGGCAGGCTCTAGGGACCATATAGGATGCTGGAGATCAAACCCTGGTTTGTCTTGAGTAGGCCACATATAAGACAAATGCCCTACCATGGATGATGTATTGAATACATTGTCCATATATATACATAAATATATATATTCAAATAAATATGTTTGGTTGATACCAAAAAGTGAAATCACTGAGTCATATGAAAAGTTTTTGTTTGTTTTTGGAGACTTTGTACTGTTTTTGATAGAGATTGAACCAAAAAATAATCCCACCGATGGGGAATGATTTTTAAAATATTTTTGTAATACCATATCCCCATCAACATTAGTTCTTTCCAGTCTTTTGGATGTTTGTCATTCTGAATGTTGTGCAATGATTTCTCATTGTCTTTTTGATTTGTATTTCCTAAATCATAAGTGACAATAGACACTTTTAGTAAATAACACTGGATTATTTTTTCTTTTCCCTATGACCAATTATATGCCCTCTTTGGGAAGGTTTCTTTTCACATCTTCTCCTCCTTGTTTTAGTATTTCAGTTGTTGAGCATTGTGTGTATTTATATAACCAGGATGTTAGCTCTTATCTGCCATATGGTATAAATAGTTGCTCCTAATTTGTAGAATATCTTAATTTTATCCTAAGTTTATTTTGCTACCCAAAATGTTTTTAGTTTGATATATTCTTATTTATTTTATTTTGCTTTATTTGCCAATGAAGTTACATCATTTGAGATCTATGTACTGGAGAGATCATATTGGAGAAAGTTTGACCTATATTTTCCAGAGTTTATTTTACATATTCATGTCTAATTTTAAAGTGTTTTATCTTTTGAATAAGTCTATGTATAGGGTGTGAGCAATGATGGGAAAGTAATCCTGATGCACTTAAGATGTGGCTGTCACCATTGATTCTAAGTTGTCTATGACTCATGCCTGTCATTTAATACGGCACCTGTGAGTGACCCTGTCAGGGTGTCATGAGGTTGGGATCCTACTGGATGGGGATCACAGGCCAATACTGCTTCCAGTCTATTTATTATTTGATAGCTTTATCAAGTTTTGAAATTCTCTTCACTTTATGAGTTGAAGTGAAAGACTAAATTCTAGGCTTTCGTTTGTTCCATTTTTATTTTGAAGGCCACACTCAGTGGGAATCAGGGCTTACTCTCTGGCTCTGTGCTAAAGAATATATGGAGTGCTGGGAATTGAACTTGTGATGGCCATGTGCAAGCCAACCATCTTACCTGCTGTGCTATCTCTCCCTCCCCTTTGACTGAATTCTACATAAGCCTAAGTGCTTTCTACCCTACCCAGCCCTCTCTCATGGGGCACATCTACTCTCTCAGTAAAACTGTGGGGGCAGAGTTAGTTCTATAATCTTGTGGGTGTCGTTCACCTCTCAAGTGACTGCTTCCAGTTCTTGGGAGCCCAAAGCCTGCCACCAGGATCACTCTTGCCACATGTAGGAACTGATCAGAGGATAGAACTAGTGATCTCAGATTTACAGTGCAGGCACTTTGCTACTGAACCTTACCAGAACCCTTAACTGACTTTTTTTTTTTTTTTGGTTTTTGGGTCACACCCTGCAGTACTCAGGGGTTACTCCTGGCTCCATGCTCAGAAATTGCTCCTGGCAGGCACGGGGGACCATGTGGGGCACCGGGATTCGAACCGATGACCTTTTGCATGAAAGGCAAGCGCCTTACCTCCATGCTATCTCCCCCCCTTATTTTTTTTTGGTAACTGACTTTATATTGGTGGAAACTCATCACATCTAATCAGTGAGCCTGTGACATGGGACTAGTATATATTTAAAAAATTCTGTGCTGAAAAGCAGTCTTCAAAAAGTTGTTGAATGAAAAAGTGGCTCTGTGGCATGCTAATTCTGATTTTCTAATGTTCACCGTTGAAATGTCATCAGTAAAGGAAAATCATATTTCATAAACTTTTAAATAGCAAAAGTCCATTGTGAGATCAAATGTGATATTTAAGTGAATTACGGGTAACTCCAGAGAACTAGTCAGAGCAGAACATGATCTTGGGCACTGGCAACAAATATAAAAGTTTATCAAAATAATTGAAAATCATTTTCTGCCAAGGCTTTCTTTAGCTGGTACATGGGATGTTCTAGGATATAATAATTAAGTTTCTTAATGTTTCAGAAAAAGACAGCAAACTTTTTCTCTTGAGGAATAAGATATATAAATCCATGGCTAAAGTATATTTTCTTGGTGACATTCATGGGTGGAGAGAAATCTAATTTCAGAGCTATTCATCCATTATGTTTTTATCTCCTCTTTCAGGCAGATGCTATATGTTTTTGAGACATAGATGTGATGTGATGTGTATGTAAGTATTATCTCAATTAGCAGACAAAAGCTTTTAATTTTTGCTTGTTTGGGAATATACTTTGTCTTTTACAAACAGTATTTGGATTAGTTCTCAAATTCTCCTAATTATAAAAACCATCTGGAGTATTTTTAAGACATTTACAGATTTTTAACCTTCCAACCCCTCTTCTATCAGAATTATATTAGAATGTGCTTCCTAACCAAAGCTCCTAAAAATCTGTGCCTTTGACAAAAACCCTTGTTGATAGCAAACTCATTTACGAAATAAGAGATTTAATGCTGTCTAAATCAGAGACCACTTTTACTTAATGTCAGAATTGGTTTTAGAACTACCTGGGGATAGAATATGATTATTTACTTAAATTTATTTCCTAAATAGCATTGATTTAAGGCATTTAAATGGCCTTAACAGAACTGAAAGTGTAGTTAATAAGAGTCAAGTTATAAAAAATAATGTTGTGTCCCCCTAACAAATTCTTTGATTAATAGTTATGATCTAATTGTTTTTACTTCTGCCCCATAGTGACTATTCCTGTCTATCTAATACATAATGGACTGTTTTAGCCAATACTATCCAAAACACTTCACACTACCTTTCTTCAAACCAAACATGCTTCTAATCTTGATGTTGTTTGAGTAGATTCCCTTAATTTGAGTTTCAACATATTTTCAGTTTCATTTCATTTTATCCTCATGACTTGGAACTTGAGGATTCTTTTCAATTTCTTGGGACTGTCCTGGGCCAGTGAAGTCCAGATCTTTGAGGCTTACTGAGTAGTGAGTAGTGCTCACTCTCTGTAGCTGGGAAGGGCAGGAAAGACAGGTCAAACATGACTGCTGATAAACCTGTGATAGGGTCTTTGCCACAAAGCTTTAAAGCAAGATCAGAGCTGAAGGACTGCTAGAGGCCAATATCATTTCATTTGCTTTAAAAGGAACCCTGATTGAAGAGACTCTCCTTGCTCCATTTTGTGTTTTTTGCCTCTTTATCAAAGATTAATTAATTGTCTGGAGGTCATTCTCTAAACACTCTAAGTCTATTCCATTGATCTGAGAGTCTGTCTTTATTCCAATACCATATTGTTTTAATGACTAGTGCTTTGTAATGCAATTTAAATTTGGGAAAGGTGATGCCTCCCATCTTCTTTTTCCTAAGCACAGCTTTAGCTATTTGTGGATGTTTAATTTTATAAATGAATTTCAAGAGTGTTTGATTCACTTCTTTGAAGAATGTCATGGGTATCCTTAGAGAGATTGCATTAAATCTGTACAATGCCTTGGGGAGTATTGTCATTTTAATGATGTTAATACTCCAAATCATTAGCAGGGTATATGTCCCCATTTCCTTGTGTCCTCTTTTATTTCTTAAAGCAGTGTTTTGTAAGTTCTCTTTGCATAGTTTCATCACCACTTTAGTTAAGTAGACTTTAAGGTATTTGAATTTCTGTAGTACTATTGTGAATGGGGTTTTTAATGTATATTCCTTCTTTGTTATTCAACAAGTGGTGTTGGGACAATATCTCAGCCATATGCATTAAAGTGAACTCAGACTTCTATTAAACACCAATGCCAAAAGTCAAATTAAAATGGATTAAAGCCTTAATATCAGGCCTGAAACTATAAGGTATATAGAAGAATACATAGATAAAACACTCTCAACATTGAGACTAAAGGTAGCTCCAAAGAGAAAACACCACTGTCCAAACAAGTGGAAGCAGAGATAAATAATTGGGACTACATTAAACTAAGAAGTTTCTTCACCTCAAACGAAACAGGAAGTAGCATACAAAAACCATCCATGGGATGGGAGAAACTATTCACCCAATACTCATCAGGTAAGGGGGGGTAATATCTAAAATATACAAAGTTCCAACAGAACTTAACAAGAAAAAATAATCTAACCCATCAAAAAATGGGGAGATGGGGGCCAGAGAGATAGCATGGAGGTAAGGCATTTGCCTTTCATGCAGAAGGCCATTGGTTCGAATCCATTGGTTCCCCAAGCTTGCCAGGAGCGATTTCTGAGCATGGAGCCAGAAGTAACCCCTGAGCGCTGCTGGGTGTGACCCAAAAACCAAAAAAAAAAAAGTAATTTTTTTTAAAAAAAAGGGGGAGATGAAATGAACAGACACTTTCTCAAAGAAGAAATACAAATGCCCAACAGGCATATGAAAAAAAATGCTCCACAACACTAATCATCAGGGAGATGCAAACCAAAAGAGGTACCATCTCATGCCACACACACTGGCACATATCACATAGTACAGGAACAATCAGTATTGGCAGGGATGTAGGGAGAAAGGAACTTATACTCTTATTCATTGCTGTTGAGAATGCTGTCTAGTCTAGCCTTTATGAAAAACAATATGATATTCCTCAAAAATCTAGAAATTGAGCTCCCACATGTTCCAGCAATACCACTCTTAGCAAAATAATAATAATAATAATAATAAATAGCTAAAATAATAAAATGATAATAAATAGCTAGGAACAAAAAAAAAGTGAAAAAGTGCCCTCTCCACTCCTGTGTTTATTGCAGCACTATTTATAATAGCCAGAATATGCAAACAATCCAGATGCCTGAAAACAGATGAGAGGTTAAAGAAATAGTGGTTCATCTACACTATGGAATACTACGGAGCTGTTAGGAAAAATGAAGTCATGAAATTTGCCTATATATGAATGGACAAGTAGGCTATCATGCTGTGTGAATGAGTCAGAGGAAAAGAGATAGACAAAGAAGAGTCTCACTTATTTGTGAGGTTTAAGAAAAATAAAGGCAGTATAATAATAATACCCAGAGACAATAAAAATGTGAACCAAAGGTCCAGCCCATGCTATGAAGTTTACCACAAAGAGTGATAATCACAGGTAGATAAATAACTACACTACCAACTATCACGACAATGATAGTGAGAGAGAGAGAGAGAGAAAAATAGAATCCCTGTCCTGAACAGGTGGAAGATATAGGAGGAAAATGGAAAACACTTGTGGTGGGAAAAAGTTATACTGGTGAAGGGTGATGCTCATTCTATGACTGAAACCTAGCTATGAAAATTTTAGAGCTTAAATAAAAAAGTTATTATTTAAAATAAATAAATGAATAAATGAAAACTAAAATAATTGGTTTCAAAAGCAATTCATTTAAGAATTAAGTATTGGGAAGGGTAAAAAATTAAGTATTAATTTCAAATATCAATTCAGTAATATTTAAAAATCTGTATGTATAGAAAGTTTAAAATTTTGGAGAACAGCATATAAGATATGCCCATTAATGTTGAATTTTATGTACAATTATGCAATCAGTATATACAAATTCAAGTGTGACACAGATGTAAGAGATATGATCAATATACTACTACAGTGCTAAAGAATAGCTATACATTATGTATTGTTGTAGATAGTGATTATATAGATGCAAATAATTCCCTAAATTTATCTCTTGTTGTTGTTGTTGATTTTGGGAAATGCATGGGGTTTACTTCTGGTTTACACTCAGGAATTACTCCTAGTGGTGTTCATGGATCCATATGAAAATCCAGGGATTGAAACTAGGTCAGCTACATGTAGCCAAATGTACCTTTTGTACTATCTCTTAAAACCTTCTCTAAATTGGTCTTATTTGTATAGCTCTTGCTTGTACACTGACATTATTTTCTTGATAAAAAGATTAAAATTAATAGAAAATATATTAAGAGCAAAACTTTGATTAAAGCACTGGGGCTTTAAAAATAATTGGGCTATAATTTGCTGTGCATTTTCTTCCGGGAACCATATATGGTGCCAGAGATTCATCTTGGGTCAACTGCTTGCAAAAAAGTCACCTAAATTCCTAATCTATTTTCTCAGATTCCTGTAGATAGTTTTTGAACTAGTTATTTTTCTACCAAGTTAATTTCGACTAATTCTCTGTATATTTTTATATTAAAAATTTTATTTTAGTTTATTTTGTTCACATTTGGCAATGCTCAGTAGCTACTACACCTGGCACTTTTCTCAGGAGATTTTCAATGGTGCCATGAATTGAGCAGGCAACAGTCTCTTTCTTGTAAGTCATGCCTTACCCTGTACTATTTCTTTGGTCCATAGGGGATTTAAAGTGTTCACCAAGGCTCTTTTCAGTGGCAAAATGGTAGAATATTAAAAATATGTGCAAGACTATCTATAAACAATGAGACATCAAATATTCAAATCATTAAGAGAACCCTGTATAAATTAGATTCAGATGAAAAGTGGGTGGGAATAATTGAAAATTGAACAAAAGACTCTGGAAATGCAGGTGTCCTTGATTTAGAAAAAGTGGGAAGTGAGAATGTGTATGGAATTGTAGAAAGAGAAAGATATTGGGAGTCATAAAAGAAACAAGAAACAGAACTTTTGAACAGTAAAAAGTTTTATGTCCATTATTGGGAGAACTCAATATATTTTAGTGTCTTTATAGATCTAATAATTTTGCTCCAGAGGAACTGTGAGATAATATGTAATGTCATTAGGAGTAACATCAGTAGTTTTAGACAAAATGAAATTTCATTTCCTCCAATAGGCAGGAGGCTTCTTCTATGCTGGTCACTATGTCACGTACTGTGTGTCCAGTTTTTAGGTGCTATATGTACAGTCTATTAGGTGTTATGAGTAATAGTGGGTACTAAGTAATGTGTATGGTATAATATGTTACTGTGTGTACAGTGTAGTTAGTACTGGGTGCTGTAAGTACTTGGACTCACTGTCCACCTGCTAGCAGATGTGGATCATCAAGCAGGAGTATGGTGACTGAGGCCAATCCATCCTGCACTGCAAATGCTTTTAGGCCCAGGGACTTTGTGTCTTTCCCTTTCTATACAAACCTAATGCTCAGACTGAGATGAGATTGGCATGGTTTTATTTGTTATGTTTTTTGTTTGTTTTCCCTTTGTCTCTCATAGGGACAAAAGTGAATCCTGGATCTTGTCCTTAGAGTTTCCTAGAGAAGAAAGAAAGAGCCATCAAAATGTACAATTAAAATTTATAAATTTTCAAAGAAATAGAGTTTCAGCTTGGGTTATTGTGGCAGATTTCTCTGAGGAAATCTCATTTAAAATGAGACTTAACTTTTTTTTTTTTTAATTCATAGTAACCAATAGGTGAACATTCTGAGCAAAGACAAATGGTTGTTATTTTTTAGAGGTTGCAGTCTATGGACTTGTCTTTCTTGCTGTTTTCTGGACCAAGGGTTCTGTTTTTAAGGGTTCTGTCTTTTTTTTTTCCTTCAAGAAAAACAACAGAATTCTATCTCAACAATGCATTATGAAGGAAAATTTGAATGAGTTTTCTTCCCTCCATTAATTTGCCTACCCACTGTTGTATTTTAAGTTGTTGTTTTTAATTGAAACATAGACATTTAGGTACAGGGGCCAGAGTGTAGCACAGTGAGTAGGGCATTTGCATTGCATACAGCTGACCTGGGTTTGATCCCCGGCATCCCATATGGTCCCCCCAGCCTGCCAGGAATAATTTCTGAGCACAAAATCAGAACCTCTGAGCACCACTGGGTGTATCCCCCAAAATAAAAGCAAAACAAATAAACAAGTTGAGGGTACATTTGAGCCTCTTTTCTCTTACAGAGAGAGGGATATATGATCATTCCCTCAATAAGCCTTAAAATGCACTCAAATAATAAGGCACTGCTCTCTCTTTTCTTTAAGCACTGTCTTTAATAGTGCAGAAGTAAAAGATGGATCTGTTGATTGGAAGAAAATAACTTTTTCAGAACTGTGCTGAAATTAGAATTTCACTTTGGCCTTTGTGAACCTATCACTTGGACAATATTACTTTGTATTCTCAAATCTTACACCATGTCTTTACATTGCTTTGAAATAACTGATTTTCTAAACTTTAGAAATCAATAGTTCTGAATCTTTTTCATTTTTATCTCCCTGATCTCAGCCAGGTATTTTTCAATTACATTCTTCTTTATGACTCCCAATCAATTAAGTTCCAGAAAAAGTATCAGGATTTGAGAAATTGAGAACTATTTGTCCTCATTATAGATGCGATGTGAAATGGGTTACATGGTTGTAAAAGTCCCCAGAGGGTCCTTTAAAATAGCATGCGAGTGTGTAGAATTTCAAGTAGCATGTTCCTTTCCGATTGATCAACATTTATCCCTTTTAAAATCCACTTTAGGCAAGTTCCGGAAAGCCACTGCTCTAAATTGTCAGAGGGAAGGGCCATGCTTATCCACGCTGCACTTCTTCTTGTAACTTCACAATAACATGGAGAGAAATGCAGCTGAAATAACCATCATGATTTTCCCACCCTTTAAAAATCATTGACAGCCAGTTCATCTCAGATGGCCTGCATACTGTTTTTTAAGGGTTCTTTTGGGTTTTTTTTCTTCAAGAAAAATAACAGAATTCGATCTCAACAATGCATCCTGAAGGGAAATTTGAATGAGTTTTCTTCCTTCCACCATTTTGCCTACCCACCGTTGTGCTTTAAAAATTCTCTACTTCCAATACAGAAGAAGCCTTGACTGGGAAGAGCTTTTATTTTTCTTTTTTTGGGGGGGAGGAAATGAAGGATTAGTATGTGGGGCACTTTCAGTCAGTGACTCTCCCCAATCATACTACTTCAGTTCGGAGTAGTAAAGTGATGAGGATGGATGAGAGGAAAGGAGGTGAACAGAGATGTCCTAGATTGTCCATGAGAGAACCAACTCAAATTTGCAAGCCCTGGGGAGCCCTATTTACCGTTGTGGGAGAAAAATAATTCTCCATGGATTTCCTGACTTCTGTCCAGTTCCATA
>PVKC010019170.1:0-19254 GCA_004027635.1 Crocidura indochinensis
AAGTTCAACTCCTTGAATTGTGCAGATACCGAGACCTCTAGAGACAGAAGGCTATTTTATCACCCAGGAAGGAGCAGAAGCCCTCTATACACCACAAAAGCACCAAGGGGAGAGCAAATGAACCTGAAAAGAGTCTATAGTTAATCCCATGACAATATACTTCAAGGCTGGAGAAACCCTGTACCTCGTAGGTAAAGGAAATTCCTTTTCCAATGACCCCAATACTTACTGTGCATCTGCAGGAGTGGAAAAAAAACACAAATCATTTTTTCATTAATATTATTTACTAATATATTTTTATTGTTGATTTCACGGTGATAGTTTGGCAATTGAAGTGGATATCTCCATTTATTTTTATTTATTTTTTCTTTTCTTTTCTTTTCTTTTCTTTTCTTTTTTCCTTCTTTTTTGAATGCTCACGGGATACTCTGACAGTGCGTTAGGTACTGTTGTGGTGCTTTCACCCTCTCTTTTTCCCTACATCTCTCAAACCAAGGATGAAACCCTCTAGAAGGTCTCCGTCCATTTCCGGAGTATTTGACTTTTTTCTTCTTTCTTTTTTTCTTTCTCTTCTCCAGGTTATTACTTTTCCCTTCTTCAAACAAAACCACATAACTTGAACTAACTAGTCCCGCATCCCAATTGGGGTGGGGTATAAGGGAAGTACCAAGACTAAGCATATGTAGGACCACCAAGTAGTTAGCTAGGCACAGAGGGGACCACTTATCCTGGCAGCCCCGGGGGTGAGGGAAGAGGACATGTGAGGTAGGATGGGAACGGAGGCGGAGGGAAGGCAATTTGGTGAAGGGAAATCTCCTGACTTTATGTTAACATGTACCTAAAATATTATTGTCAGCAATATGTAAGCCACTATGATTAAAATAAAAACTATAAAAAAAGAATAAAATTTGAGATTGGCTTGTGGTATATGACCTTGATTATATTGAGAAAAGTTCCTTCCATTTCCATCTTGTTTGAGTTTTTATCATGAATGGGTATTGGACCTTATTGCTTTCTCTGTCTCTATTGATATGATCATATGAATTTTATTTTTACTTTTGTTGATATATTGATTATGTTGATTGATTTACTTATGTTAAAACAACCTTGCATTCCTAAAATGAAACCTACTTGGTCATGGTGTCTGACCTTCTTGATGAGGCACTGTATCCTATTTACTAAGATTTTGTGGAGGATCTTTGCATCTGTGTTCATCAGGGGTACTGTTCTGTAGTTTCCAATTTTTTCATCATCTTTGTTTGCTTTTGGTATCAGGGTGAAGTTAGCTTCATAATATTCTGTTTCTTCAATTTCCTGAAAAAGCCTGAAAAGGATTGATAGTGGGTTCTCTTCAAAGGTTTTAAAGAATTCGTTAAAGAATCCATCTGGGCCTGGGCTTTTGTTTTGAGGAAGATTTTTGGTTACCATTTTAATTTCCTCAATAGTGATGGGGCTATTTAAATATACTAGATCATTCTGATTCAACCTTGGAAGAGTATGAGTACAAGAACTTATTCATTTCTTCCAGGTTCTCGTGTTTCACAAAGTAGTCTCTGATTACCCTTCGAATCTGTATTCTCTATAGTGATTTCCTCCTTTTATTTCTTTTTTTTTGGGGGGTGGGGGGCCACACCTGGCTGTGCTCAGGGGTTACTCCTGACTATCTGCTCAGAAATAGCGCCTGGCAGGCACGGGGGACCATATGGGACACCAGGATTCGAACCAACCACCTTAGGTCCTGGATCGGCTGCTTGCAAGGCAAACGCCGCTGAGCTATCCTCCTTTTATTTCTAATTCAGTTTATTAAGCTTCTCTCTCCCTTTCTATGTGAGATTTGCTAGTTGTTTATCAATCTTGTTTATTTTTTTCAAAGAACCAACTTTTGGTTTAGTTGATCTTTTGGAAATTTTTTTGGATTGGATATGGCTTTTAACCCAATCTGACATCTATACAAACTTTGGGATTGGTTCATTGTTCTTGGAACACCTCAGAGTTCTTGTATCCTTCTCTCACCTGAAAGTATTTGCAGATTCTCTCAGTCAACAGTTTACTAAACCAAATCAAATGTAAACAGTTTGCAGTAGTTGTGATGTTTCTACAAATGTTTTGAAGATATTTCTAACTATAAATAAACATAAAGTCAAACAGTTATAGTAACAAATTTGGAAAATATAAAACAGTGCAACAAAGAAAATGGTCATGGTCCCACAAATAACCCTACAAATAACTATGCTAAATAGTTTTCATTTATTGTTCCAGAATATCATAACATACAGATAGATAATACATAGTTTATTATAGTACATTTGTTTCCAGATAAAAGTTGTTTTAAAAAGAATAGAAAGAAAAAGAGAAAAAAGAAAAAAATTTAAATAAAATAAAGAAAAAGAAGTGCAGTGGCAAGCACATTTGTAAAAATCATTGTAACTTCAATGAAGTTATTAATACAATGGCAGAAGGTTGTTAGCTGTTCATTGCATTAAATTGGTGTGTTTCTGGGGCCAGCGAGGTGGCGCTAGAGGTAAGCGCTAGCCAAGGAAGGACTGCTCTTCAATCCCCAGGGGTCCCATATGATCCCACCAAGCCATGAGCAATTTCTGAGCGCTTAGCCAGAAGTAACCCCTGAGCATCAAATGGGTGTGGCCTGAAAAACCAAATTGGTGCGTTTCTATCGAGATGACAACATCAAATAAATGAAGTTGTCCAGGAATTCAAAGCACTATTACTGATATTGCCGCTTTTGTGAAGTGTATTCTCAGCTGCTAGGCCACCCAGAACAAGGAGGATGGAGGGGGACAGTGTTCACACCCACTCCAGAAAAAGCCCTAGTGATATCAACCCAAATTCTGTGCTCCCTGAAATTTGATCAGATTTATGTCTCCAAAGAGAACCATAGAGGACTGGTGAGTAAGGCAACACAGTAATTTTGGATGTGACTTCATCAAGGTGGGCTGAACCTTCTCTCTCCTCCTTAGATGGTTAGCTTTCTGCTGTGTGGCCAGTGTATCCATGATTTTTCATGGCTTGACCCATGTGCCCAAGTGGCTGGCCCAGTGCAAACATGGTGGCTACCCAAAATTTAGTAATTTAAAATAAAAATAAACTTGTATTAATTCACAATAACTGTGAGTGGAAGATTTAAGATTGGTACTGGCTAGGGTAGCTCAACAATTTATAGTCAGGCTTTCAGATAATGATCTTTGGTTTGTTTTGGTTTGGTTTTGGTTTTGGATTTCAGGTTGTACTTGGTAATGGTGCTCAGTACTTACACCTAGTAGAACTCAGGGTACTATAGAGATGCCAAGGATCAAACCCAGGTAAGCTGTATGTAAGACAATTGCCCTATCTCTCTAGTTCTGATCTAGCATGAAATTTTTCCTGAAGGGTCCTCTTCCAATATAATTTATTCACATGATTATTGACCTAAATTCTGTGTCATGTGGACCTTTCAAAAGAATTTCTGAGCGGCCTCCCAATTTAACATCTGAATTCACTCCAATGAAGTAATCCCAAGGTAAGCATGATAGAAGACAGAGCATCTTTTAAAACCTAACTCCAGAAGTCACACTCCATCATTTTCATAATATCCTACTGGTTATATAGGTCAAATGTTGGAGGGAATTACACATACTTATAGATAACAGGAAACAGATATCAAGAAGGCCTTCTTAGACATTTAGAATACATTTAGAATATTGAAAATACAATTTGTTTATATTTTTTAAATAAAAGGCTGAGCAATTGGTCCAAGTTTAAACAACTGATCAGATGGGGAATAGGACTTGAATCCAGACTGATATATTGCTTCTTAATTTACTTAACTATCTACCAAAGACATTGGATATTTAAATAAATTCCAATAATGTTTCACTATAAAGAGCATTAAATACTTCATACATAAATCTCTAATTCGTCTCCTGTTACTTTTCTTTAATTGTAATATTTTTGAATTACTTTATTTAAACACCATCATTACAAGTTTGTTCATAATACTGTTGGGGTTTTTTCCAGTTACAAAGTTGTTCATGATTGAGTTTAAGTCATGCAATTTACAATACCCTTCACTAGTCCACGCTTCCCGCCACCATTTTTTTTTTTTTTTTGGTTTTTGGGCCACACCCGGTGACGCTCAGGGTTTACTCCTGGCTATGCACTCAGAAATCGCTCCTTGCTTGGGGGATCATATGGGATGCTGGGGGATCAAACCATGGTCCGTCCTTGGCTAATGCATGCAAGGCAGATTTCTTACACCCTGTGCCTCTGCTCGGGACCCTCCCACCACCATTTTTTAGTCAAATGCCAAGAGGCAGAATTTTTAGGTCAAATGCTCAAATTATTTCATCTTGATGTTATATCACAAAATATAAATTCCAAAAATGAAACAATTCAAAATCTCAATGCACATTCTCTATATCTTTGGCATAATACAGTGACTATTTAAGTCTCTGCTAATTTTATAGACTATTAATCATTATTTTGATGACCCTGCAAGACTAAATGGAGACCACAAAAAGTTCAAAGTCCTCTTCCTTGACAAAACCCTAGCAACAAACTCTTATCTATGTAAAAAAGCTGCAAGCCAGGCGTTTTGGAGAAGTCCCATAAAAATAAATTTAGCTTTGCAAAAGCAAAGATTCATCTTGGAATCACATATACTCCTTTTTTTACACTGGGTGCACAACTTCTTTCCCTCATATTATGACACACTCCATTTTGGGGATTACCTGAATCCTAATTTGAAGTATGTGATTCCTTCCTTTTAATTTATGGACATTTTGTCTCTACTCCTCACATTTCCCAGAGTATTTTGCTGTTCAAAAAATTTGTTTTGATTTCTATTTCTTTGAGCATTTCTTCATATGCCCCTTATTATTTGTTTATTTGGGGCACTCACATATAAGCAACTGTGTCTGGCTAATTCTAATTGGAAAGGAAAGTACTGAAAAAATAGATACTTCATCTCATTAAAGTGAAGTCTAAAAAAAAATATAGGGGTAGGCACTCCTACCCTATGAACCTAGAAACACAAGAAGCACAATAGGAAAATGCCCTTTGTGCTCCTTTGTTTATCACAGCACTATTTACCATTGTTCTTAATTTAAACCAAGCAAAGGATATTTACTTTGTTTTCACCTAAGATGTTCAATGTCATTGGAGTTTCCTACAAAGAAGAGTTAAGTTCTCTCTGTCTGGAGAAGTCTTAAAATGTAGAACTGAATTCTCCCGGTTGATAAGATCTGACTGAGCTACAGCACCGAGAAAATACCTGCTAGTCATATGAACGTGCCATTTTGAATGTAGACATTTCAGATAAGCGCATCTGACATTGATAGAGCAGAGAAGAGCAACCTCATCCAGTCCTGAACAAATTCCTGAATGTAGGTCATGAGAGATAATAGTTGCAAGTCACCAAGTTTAAAGATAATAGGTAATTCATCAATAAACAATTAGACTATAAAGCCATCCAGAGTCTTTCTCAAGAACCTGACATTCATATGAGATACAAATAACTGTTGGAAAATTTTAGGAGCAGTGTCTCATTCAAAGCTACCTGTGCATAGGGGCCAGAGAGATAGTACAGTGGGTAGGGCATTTCCCTTGCATGTAGCCAAACCAGGTCCAATCTCTAGTACCGCATATAGTCCTCTGAATTTGCCAGAACTGATCCCTGAGCACAAATTCAGGAGTAAATCCTGGGGTTCAGGAGATATGTCCTTCACAACAAAGGAACAAACAAAATTCCTAAGTAAACATTTGTCACATGGATAAAAAAAAAAAAAAGAATGCACAGTTCTAGACCACTCCTATTCTCCTAAATTTCTGATGCAGCAGCATTAAGGAAGAGTCAAGGAACATTTGGGGGAAAGATTTTATTTTCCTTGTACAGTTTTTTTCCTTTTATTTAAATACTGTGATTATAAAACTGCTCATGATTGATATTCAGTCCACCTTCCTCTCTATCTCTCTCTTCCTTCATTTTTCTTCTTAGACGCTGTGATCTGCACTATTGTTAATGAAGGGGTACCATGTATATCACTTTATCTCCATCCAACACCCAGTTCTTGTCCCAACTGTCATTGTAATAACAGTCCCTTCTCTGTCCTAACTGCACTGCTCCGTAATTTGGCAAGCTTCCCACTGGTCCTCCTGGCTCTCCTCTCCACTGTCTCTGGATATGATGCTATCTATCATGCTATCTTTTTTCTTTTTTGGGGGGGGGCCACACCCAGTGACGCTCAGGAGTTACTCCTGGCCATGCGCTCAGAAGTCGCCCCTGGCTGGCCTGGGGGACCATATGGGGCACGGGGGATCGAACCGCGGTCCGTCCAAGGCTAGAGCGGTAAGGCAGGCATCTTACCTTCAGCGCCACCACCCGGCCCCGCTATCTTTTTTCCTATATCCATACATGAGTGAAATTATTTTATATCTATCCCCTCCCACTACTCACTTCACTCAGCATAATATTCTCCATGTTCGTCCATGTTTAAGCAAATTTCATGACTTTATTTTTCCAAACAGCTGTATAGTATACCATTGTGTAGATGTACTATAGTTTCTTTGGCCCTTTGTCTGTTCTTGGGCACTTGGGCTGTTTGGAGGAAAAATTTTAATAATTCAAGATGATTCCACTTTTGAACCTGGCTCAAAACCCTGATTTTGATACATAACTTAGCAAACACATACGTCGACTCTTATCCTCCTTCATTTTGCATCCCCAAACTAGCTCCTTTCAAACCAAACTACACTGTCTATAACATAAAGTCTGAGTGTACAAAAATATAAAAAGAACCTAAAATTAATAATGATTTAAAAAAATTAACAATTGATTTTTTAAAAATACCAAGTCTGGAAGTGGAAAAGAGGAACACCAGAAAAACTAATTAATTTGATTGGTCACTTTAAATCTTATTCACCATAAAGGTATTCAGTCAAAATAATAATGGTATGTGACAGGGGTGACACTTGGTAGAAGATAAAATGAATTTCCAATTAATGTCTCTTTGCTCTTCTTGTTCCCCACCTACACACAGATAGAGGGCAGAAGTGAAGAGGTTCTCATGTGCTCATGGATGAAGAAAAGCCAAAAAAACAAGAAGACGCTGATGTTCAGACCTAGAAAGGCCCAGCAACAGGCTACAGAGCAGCAGGTCCCAGCAAGGGGACAGGATTCCAGCTGAATATTCTAGACCAGACATCTAGATTTTATTGTATAGTTTAAGGTCCAGGGCCTTCCCTCAATGTCTAAGGCTCTCCCTTTACTTGTGTATTGTGTCACTCCACCCTGTCTGGTCACTTTCAATCTGCTTGCTCTAATACACAATAGTAAAATATTATATATAATTATATGTGTTAATTATATAGATTGTATGTGTAATATACAATAGTATATATAATAGTCTAATATACAATAGTAGCTTTTCCAAGAAAAGGAAGAGCCCTAGACATTGGGGGACGAACCTGGACCTTAATCTATACAATAAAGTATAACTCCTGAAGGCATCTGAGTTTTGAATGCAAATCTTTCATACAATTTTCAAGACTCATGAGCTGAGGATTCACTCCACTTTTGCACTATGCGTGGCGAATCTACCTTAACCAAGAGTGCCTTCTAAATTGGCCTGGAAAACCTCACCATCTTCCCGAACTTAGAATCCTGGAATAGCTGGGGATCGTAAATTGAAAGACCTCTTCACAGGACAATGCGAAATGATGCTAATCTTGTTCTAGTTCTTCCTCCAAAAGGAAGATCTCAGCAGCCACTTTGGGGATCGATTCTTGTGGATAATATCACCGACAACAGGGCTGTCTTGGGGAAACAGCCCAGCTGGATTGAAATTATCTACAGACAGAATTTCAAAGGCTGATCTGCATGCGTGGACTCAGGCTGAGGCCATGCCTGGGGGAGTTTTCCTTTGAGGAGCTCAGATAGGAAGGTTGATTTACTGGCACTGAACTCCCACAGTTCAGCTTTAGCTAGACATGAATCAGGTCCAGGTCTGTGTGTTCTTTCCTGCTTGAACGTTTATTTGGAAACAAGGCGGGGAAATAAAACTCTTTGTAAAGTAAGTTTGTGAACTATTCACCTCTTCCCACCAATGAATCAGTCGGTCCAAAGAGGAACATTCTATAGATGTGGGGCATTGGTTGTTCACAAAATTGGGAAGACCTGGAGTCTTTGCAAACTGGGGTCATTGCAAAGACTTACAGATGAATTTCACTTCAGCAATCTTTCCTCTACTCTGCCATGTATGATAATCCCACCTCTTTGCTTTTTCATCCATCTTCATAATGTCCTTCTTTGGTCCCTCTGTTGTTCCCCAAATTAAGATTTCTCACCTCAAAGTATCCTACTTAGGATGTCACCTAATCTTGAAGAAAATAATTTACTCTTTCTTTGATCTTTCTTTTAATCAACACACTTTTCCCCTCCAAACATTCACTTCCCAGATAGCATTTCTAATGAACTTTTTCTGCCCATCACCAATCTGGTGAGTCAGTTTTTCCACAGCACTGATATATAGTTATTTCCTTACTTTCAGGCTGTGATAGGAGAGCATTCAGAAGTCCCTTCTTTTTTTTTTTGTTTTGTTTTGTTTTGTTTTTGGGTCACACCCGGCAGTGCTCAGGAGTTACTCCTGGCTCCATACTCAGAAATTGCTCCTGGCAGGCACGGGGGACCATATGGGGCACCGGGATTTGAACCGATGACATTTTGCATGAAAGGCAAACGCCTTACCTCCATGCTATCTCCCGGGCCCCAGAAGTCCCTTCTTTTTATAAGGTCTACTTAGAGGTCCTGAGGGAGCAGCAGGCACACTATCTGTGGACTCTGAGAAAAATTTGGGGGCTGAAGAAAGGAGAGTTTATTCTTAAAAACAGGTGCATTAGACTATGATATTCGAAATCAAGTTGACCTTTCCTGTAATTCGGCCTCTGTTCTTTCACTGTGCAAATTAAACAAATTTATTTTTCTAATCTGAAAAACAAAACCACCACAAAATCAAATTTAAAAATGGAAATCTAAAACGCACTCCCCTGAAGGAATTTCAGGCTGTTACTGGCTGATTCAGTGGCACATTTGGGTGATTGGCATTTAAGGCAACAGCCCAGTTCTCAGCCCTGACTCACTTGGAGAAAGAAAAGACACGAAATCTAGGATCTTGCCAAAGCTATTTTCCCAACTCGCCTACCATGGAACCCATGATTTTCTTCATGACTCATTATTTTTGCAGGAAAAAAAAATCTAGGCTTGAAGTCAAGAGATCTGACATCTACTTCAGGTTCTGCTGCTGGCTGTGGGATCCCTAATTTTAAGGGGAAAATCAGAAGTACAAACCTTAGGGAGTCTATTCACCCTAAAATATCTAGGTTTCCAAGAGTGTGGGTCTCCGTTTAAAACACAAAGAATTTACCACAAAGCATTCTCCATCAGTCAGTGGTTACCCACCACCTTTTAGGTCTAATCAGCCTTCCACTGTAGCTCCCCTTTTCCTTTCAGGTGCAAAGAGTGCCACAAAATAGCAGTAATTAGAATCTTGTCATGAGGAAAGAAAGCTCTATAAAATGGGGATTTCTCAAGGGAGAAGAACAATGTTGTAGAGACTGCTGCTGGACCATGAGGAAACATAAGACTCTGGGTTCCCATTTTGGAGGTACTAAAAGGAAACAAGGCACCCAAAATAGAATTATTCCCATTTCTCACTTTGTCCTTGACTGAGTCTCAAGGAAAAAAATACAAGAAGCCTATTCTTTAAAAAAAAAAAGTTTGAGTTTTTTATATCCTTCTGGATGCTTATTAAAGAATAAATAACTCCAGTAATAAAGATCCTAAGGAATTCCAGTCCCATCATTACAAACTATCTTTGACAAATCAAAATACTATTCTCTTCTCTATTGCAGAAATGAAACCCAACTGATTTGAGACCAAGAGAGCTTGCAAGGGAGAGAAATAGCAATCATGAGCACCATGCTGGATTCTTCTGTCGGATGTGATATATTTGCAATGAAAAGATAATCACTCCTGTTTTACAAATATGGGGCATGGAGATTTAGAGAAGGACTGTATGTCTAGTATCACCCAACCAGTGATGTGCAGAGTCAGGATGTAAATCCACACCCAGGTGATATTAAAACCCAAATGTTTTCCATGGTTCACCACGTAATGATAAAGTAATTATCATAATTAAGATTCACTGATGGCCTGTTGTTTGCCAACCACTAGGCTCAATGTCATCATTTATCTTGACATTTAATCCTCATACCAACCCTACAAAACAACTGAAATTGCTCCATTTCAATGCTCAAGAATTTGAGGTTAAGCAATTTGCCCTGATAGGAAGGGCAAGATTTAAGCCAGACACTGGATATGTAAAACTGTAGTCTTTACTACTATTCATAGAAAACATATTAGTTCAGTCCCCCAGATAAAAACTTGTTGCTGCCCAATATATTAAAAATGGATGAAGAAGGAGAGGGATTCTAACTACAATCTAGGTGGTTTATAGAGCCAGAAATCATATTTTGACAAAAGCTTGGAATGACTGAGAGCAAGTGCTTGTAGCATGGCAAGCAATTTAGGTCCAAACAAATCTTGCTCTTTGTCTTTGATGTTCTTAAAGAACACGGGCCAATTCCAAACGTCCTGGACAAATAGCTGCCAGAGACCCTGTCCTGCAGAAACACCTCCCCAACCCTCCCACTCTGGGCCTGAAAAAAAGTCTCTAGCATCTTTGCAGAGATGGGCTATTGAAGTGAGGAGAGGAAAGAAGAGGAAAAGACAAGGACAAGGGTTGTGGAATGATGTCTGCATATATAAAATGCTCAAAGAAATTGGGCTGATGAAAGAATACATTTCCACAAATGGAACCAAGACGTATTTCACAGGCTTGCTCAGCCTAGCAAAGGATTAGCTGCTAAAGGGCATGATCTGGGTTACAGCTTTGCGTTTATACTGCAAGTAGACATGACTTTCTGTGTTCTCATTTGGAGCTGATGATCTGGTTGCCTGGCCTGCATAGAAACATACAAGTATCTGAATACATAGGATAGGACGTGAGGAGTAGGATGCAAACTTAGGACACATTTTCACAGTCAACTGAGAAAGATGTGTGTCTTCATGGAGTGTCCCATCACAAACAACTAACTTTTACTCTTCAAAAATGTCAGTGTCAGGAGAGACTGAAAAAGGCAGAGAAATGATTCCTAAAGAAAGAAACTACAAATAATAATATTAATAAAGTGCAGTACATGACCCTCCCAGGCATGGAATGAGGCAGGTAGACATAAAGGAAAGGATTGGGAAACTGGCAACAGTTGAACATACCATGCATGTTAGATAACAGTGATCAGAGTCAGCCACAGGATTGAATATGCAAAGGATCAATGCTCAGGCTACCCTTTAAAATAGAACTTTAACCTGCAACTTGCCTGAGAAGCCAGCTTCTCCCCTGCGGTGGTGGCCAAAAAAATCAGCTGGTTATAAATTAGACCTGCAGGAATGCCTATTACTCTCTCTCATGATGTTCAAGGAAACTATACAATTAACTGGTATCACAGTTGCCCTCAAACAGCCAAACTTCATTAATAAAGGTTCACTTCGCTCATCTTTATCCCCTCCTTTTGCAATTTAGAATCAACCAAATTCAAATGCATACTCCTAACCAATTCCCTGCTTCCATGTGTCCAGCCTCCAGCTTTCCCTGCCTGAGCTCTACCTTGGGCCCTCAGCACTTCTGCCATAAAGTTTCGTCAGCCTTTTGCTTCTCTGCCAAAATGTAGGTGGTGCTATCTTAATTACTTGGTGGGTCTTTATTTCCACTGTTCCATAGGTATGTATGAAAATATCCTTGTTTATGAGAAATCCTTACTGAAGAATTCAGGGGAAAGGGGGAAGATAAAAACAGAATAGATTGCAATTGATGAATCTGGTTGAATGATAACAGAGCACTCTGTACTATTGCAACTTTTTGTAAATCTAAAATCATTTCAAAACAAAAATAATTTTTAAGTGAGTCCACCTAGTTGCTTAACTTTTATCCAACAGACCCCATCTGTTTACCTAAAAATTTGGATGACGGACCTGTGTCTTATTCATATTACTTGGTCTCTGCCTCCTCTGCAGAACCACAAAGGCAGAATTGGGGTTCTTATAACCCTTATAAAAAGATCATACCCTCTCCACCTCCAGCACCTTCCTGGTCCTCTCTGGTAGTCATCAGATGTTCAGTTCATCAGCAACCTAGAGAATCGGGATGATCCTGAAATCTCTACTCCCTCTCTGGAATAGGGCACAGATGAAGCAGGGTATGTTCACATTATCAGTCCTCACATGTACCCAGCGCCTCGTGATGCAAGTGGCTTGTGAGCCGGGGATTGCAGGGATGTTTGGCACTCAGCCATCAGTTTCTTAAGGCTAAATTGGGCTCTTGGAACTGGCTGGATTAACGGTTGCATTCCAGAGCTGTTGTCTATGACGCTTCCCTCAGCTTGCCTTCTTACTCTTTTCCTTGCAACTAACTGGGTACCCTCCTCTTTAAGCTTCTTTTATCCCTTCACGTGGTGATTCTTAACCTTGGCGGCACATTGGAGTCCTCTGAGGCGCATCCAAAAACTAAACCTGAAACTTGGATCTTTTGTCTCAGAGACTCATTAATTTATTAAGGGTACAGCCTGGGATTTGACAGGTTTGTTTGTTTGTTTTAAATTGCCAGGAAGATTCTAACATGTGGTAAAATTAAGAACCACGGATGTCAAGCACAGCGACAAATCCCTTCTCTCTCAGATTTCTCACCTTTTTAGTGACTTTGGGGAGTTTTCTGACCACTTCTGTAGACCTTGCAGAAACTCTCCCATCAAAAGAGCATTCCATTGAAAGGGGTCTTTCTCTAAATTGGTTAGGAGTTATTTGGCCTTTACAAAAGGGATTTATTTGAAAGCTGGAGATTAAGGCATTTGGTTTGCATGTGACCAAACTAATTCTATGCCCAACATCACAGATGAATCTTGGAACCACATTAAGAGTGATCCCTGAGCACAGAGCCAGGAGTAGTCCCTGAGTTTGGCTAAGTGTGGCCCAAACTCTTCCACCTCCTTCCATTGAAAAACTTTATCCAACCACAAATGAAAAATAAAACATGTGCAAGCTTGCTCCGGTCATTAACAATTAACAAAAGGCCATCACATCATTTCCTACACATAAATGCAAACTCATGAAGAGAGTTCAGAGGACAAGAGCCCCAGAGGCAAGCCAGCATTTGTCCCCTTTGACAACAACACCTGCTACAAGGTAGGAAATGATGGACCCTCCCTCCAGATGTAGTTACGAGACACCGAAGACACATAGGTCAGAGATGATGAAATGTCACAAGATTTATAGCAGCAGGTGCCGCCTGCTCCTCAGCAGGCATCTGCATGGTCATTCGACCTCTCAGTCACACCAAGAAAGAACAAGGAGGCTCTGCACCAAGAGGTCTGTTGAAACACTTCTGGCTTGCAGCATTTGCCAAGACCTCAGTCTGGATGATCAATAGACTCATGAAGGGGAAACTTTAAAACTTCATGTCTATCTCCATTTCTGGCATAGTATCCTTAGGTGGGACCCAGGCATTTGATTTTTTTTTTTTTTGGTTTTTTGGGCCACACCATCTGTGTTCAAAGATTACTCCTGGCTCTATGCTCAGAAATCACCCCTGGCAGGCTCAGGGGACCATACAGATGCCAGGAATCGAACCTGGGTCCATCCAAGGTCAACTGCATGCAAGGCAAACACCTTACCACTGTGCTATCACTCCTGCCCCAGGCATTTGATTTGTTAGAGTTTTTCCAAATAAACCAATGTGCTGCCTACTTGATTTTAGATATTACTCATATAGATTCCTTCTATCCTCACACCTCGGCAGGACCCTGAGGTTTCCATGCCCTCTGAATCAGCAATATCCTTTCCACTCTTCAGATTCCCTTAGAATTGCCTCCTCTGCTCACACCTTTCTCCCACTGCAAATGCATACATATGCATGCACACACACGCACACACACACGCACACACAGAGTCTGTTATTTAATCTGTTCAAATTAGTTTTATCATTTGTAAGGTAAGAGAGATAGTACCCATCTTGCAAAACACAGTGCATAGCACATTTGTCCAGGTATAAGTCAGATACAAGTTTCTTCATTGGGGGCTTACAGGGACATCGTTGAGGCAATTTTTTATTGATTTCTGTTTATTCTGAAATTAGGAATACTCAGAGAAAAAATGATACAGATTATGCCTCTCCTTCCTCGGAATATATCTGAGGGTCATAAATAACTTGTAGTCACTACCTTCTATGGTTTAGGGTCCAGGGTAGCTGAAAGAGGGTGTGTGGTCAAAATCTATTCAGAACATAAAATATAGAGTCAGGCTTGTAGAAGAATGTTAAGGAGGAGAGATGAAAGAATAATAGTTATTATGGGATTAGGATGTATATTTGAATAGTTGGAAGGAGAATGGTGGTCAGGAGGAGATCAGACAAAGAAGAAAAAGAAGGAAGAGGATTCTAGGATAGAGGATGGGAAAGACAATGGTAGAAGTTAGGAGGGAGGGTATGGTTGATGTTATATTTGGGTGACTTTTGTTCCGATGGGATCGATTTTAAAATGGTATAAGAGAGAAATAAGACACCCATCCCTGGCCTGAGTGATCTTTGTGGATCAGGTGGCTTTCTTGGGTAACATTCTGGTTTTCAATCTCAAAGGCTGAAACCTCTTGCTACACACAGAGCTGTGAGATTGTCCTTGTCAGGTCCTCACACCTCGTGTTCTATTCCTCTCACACTGTAGGATTTTTCTCTCTGGCCTGGGATAGCTGTAAATGGTGGCAACAGATGGCATAGTAATTGGCAAAAAAAAAAAATGGGGGGTGAAAAGGATTGCTACAGACCCAATTCATTTGTTTTGTTTCAGTTTGGGTTTTGGGGCCACCAGTGACGCTCAAAGGTTACTACTGGCTCCTGCCCACCACCCAATTCATTTCTGATAGGAAGATGAAAACTTAAGTGAAGTGTTTCCTTCCTTTCTTCTCCTGCTGCTGATTCACAAGTCTTCCTAGAGCTGCTCCTTCTCCTGAAAATGTCCCAACATCTTTCAGTCCCCAAATCAATAACCTCATCAAGTAACAGAGAGTGACACAGACAATTTTCCAAAACATACAGAATATCAGCAAATTTTTAGAGCCTTGATATTGACTCCTTCCTGGCATATCCTCTGGAAGCCCCTTGAAGCTCTGGATTTCTGCTTTTGCACCACAGCTCCTCCTTCAGATGGGAAATGTGGTATCCTCTTCCTCTATAAATGCCCCTGGCATCAGCACTCATATATCTACTCATGGCCCATTATGGGACTCATTAGGTCCCATTGTTTCAGATGTGTGTGACTTACATCTTTGAGAAGCCCAGGTCAAGATAACAAATCTTTGAGTCTCTGTGAACTTATCCTCACTTGACAAGGTGGTGGGCAATAAGTCAAAATATATACCAAGTATCTATAACCTACTACTATCGCGTTCCTTATATTTGCCCACCCAGATCAGCCTGTATGGTATAAACGGTCCCAACTGAAACAGATAAGTAAATAGAAGGCCCCTGGCAATGAGATTCTCGAGAATAAAATTCAGTTCTAATTTAAAGATGTTTTAGACAGTGGTGGAAGGTTGTAGGTACTTGTAGGTATTTGTAATCTTGCATATCAATACCATAGCTCTTAATATTGTTGTATCATCCTTAAAATAATAAATAAATCAACAAATGAAGATATTCTATCATGAATGTAAGGTAGCCCAAATCATGAAGGCTGTACCCCTTTAACTTGTTTAGGTGCTGCCCAGAGAAGGGTGAATCCCCTTAGAAGAAAGAAAAGTTTCTGGGGCTAGAGCAGTGGTGCAGCAGTGGGCCCTTTGCCTTGCATGCGCTGACCTAGGACAGATAGAGGTTCAATCCCCCAGTGTCCCATATGGTCTCCAAGTCAGGAGTGATTTCTGAGCGCATAACCAGGAGTAACCCCTTAGTGTCACCGGGTGTGCCTCCCCCCAAAAAAAGTAAAAGAACAGAAAAGAAAAGCTTCAATGGGAACAAAAAAGCTGTCATAGTAAAATTAAACAGGACCACCAAAAGTTCAAAGCTCTTCCTCTCGGCATTATCCTAGCAAGTTTCTTTTTTCTTTTTTAAGTGAAGCAAGATAGAGTTTTTATTGAACAAAACTTGCTTAGGAAGATGTGAGAGGAGAGAAAAAGGAGAAATGTACGTCCAGGAGAGAACACTGACCTTTCCAGGTAAAAACATCAAGGAAGGACACAAGCAAGTGAGATAAAAGTTCAAGGGAGAACACAGGTTTGTAGCGCAAAAACCAGCAACACGGTCTTAGTGCCTTGAGAGTCATAATGAGAGCAACGGGAGCAATTTGGAGAAGCCCTTATAAAATGAACTTTACAAAAACTCTCATTCTGGGATATGCCTGCATCTCAATGTGGGATGTTTAGTTCTTTTTTCTACTTAATGGGGGACCTTGGCTACTGCCCCCTGTGAAAATCCTGTATTCTGTCTTTAACATGCTAATATTTCCTCTCCGCCCCCAGGCTTCGCATCCCTAAATAAAACTATTTTACTCCTCTATTTGTTTCTTCCAGAAATTATTTTCTGCAAGGATAGAAGACAAACCTGGGAAATCTTGGCAAAGGTCAGACTGACCTCTTTCCCTACAAAGAGAAATTCCCCAATCCAGCTTGAAACAATGGTTCCTTGTACGCTAAGTGAAGGGGATCGAGTCCTGAGACCAAATGGACTTCAGACACAGTTTAACCATGACCTTGCCTCATTGATGGGACACTAGCATCCACATTGATCAGAGGCTTATGTAGATTTTTCTAGTCCTAACATTTGCCTCAGGAGACCAAGATAGGTTAGGCAAAAAGGTAGTAGCACTCCTCTCAAGCTATTACCTCCCTTGCTCTCTATTCTCCCACTGACATCATTTCCAGGGGAAATGACTAACTTAATCACATTGATAGCAAAACAGAATTTAGGGGGAAACTTGTAATCCACATACCACCTTACCCACCTCTTTCCCAAGTTGTTCATCTGATAGGGATTACCACAGAACTTCTGTGTAGAGTGAGAACATTTATATTAAATGCTTATCATGGTCCCTGGTCCATACCAAACATTCAGCAATATTGTATTCAATCCACTTAGAGTAAACCCTCAACACATGTTGATTTAGGTGGCTGATTACTACATTACTACATTTCTACATTACTGAGTAATGTAGAAACCAAATAAGGGATTAAATATTTGAGTCTGGATAATAAAGAGATCTTAGTTCCATTGCATTCTCTCCTAGAGTTGAATGCTTTATTAGATTTATGACAAGAAATATGTACATTCTATGTGCCTTACATGTATTATTTTACTTAATCATCATAACAGGATTTAAAACCACACCTTTTTGGTGCCAACATCTATACTTTTATCCAATCAAAGTCTTCTTCTAATAAGTTTTTCCTCATTCCAATTTGTTCTAAGTCTCCTTTAGTGCCGTCTGCTTTAGGAGATATGCAATGGGTGTCAACTCCTCTCCATTGCGATAGTTTTCTTCAAGACCTGTGCACCCTTTGAAGGCTATTGGGAAAGTCAGATGGCCATTAGTGTTCTGGGCCTCCTGAAGGGATTCTAGTTACTGATAGAAACCCCTTCACCAGGGAGATTTCTTTTTTGATTAAATGTGCTTTTCATGAAGACCGGTGAATCTTCTTTATGGCAGTAACTTCTCTATTCAACAAAATCAAAGCACAATAAACCTGAAGACATTGCCGTCTGCCTCCAGTGAATATGCATTCTGTATACACCCAGGAAGCTTTCAGCGTATTCCAGATAAGCACTGTCTGGAGTTCAAAGAATAAATCCTTAAAGGCAGAAGGAACCTCCATAAGCCTAAAGGACATCAGATAAAACTCCCTTTCTGACTCAGCTTCCTTGATTTAAAATAAGATGTTTAATCAATAATTCTCAAAATAAGGATTCTTGTGAGGATTGAATGGCACGATGTTACTAACACACACCACACAGACATTTTTTTTCCATGTCATCGGGACCTTAATTTTCTACAAGAAGACCACTCCATCTGCTTCCATACTAGGAATTAAAACCATCCTGACATGGTTATGACAGTCCCATTCCTCTCAGCCAGATTCTCTCTTTCCCAGCCTTTCTGGTGCATGGGAATGTCTGTTTGACCAGTTAGAGGTTAAGACTGGCTTCTGGAAATTTTCTTATGTCCCTATAAAAGGGAGAAGCATTTAAATAACACATGTTGGTATTATTCCCTTCCATTCCCATCCCCCCCACACACTCTTTCTCTCATCTTTCTCTCATTTTTTCTCTTATTTTTCTTCCTTGAATTCAGATACTATACTTGAATATGTAGCATCTTTTTACTGACCAAGAAGTGACAAGATTAAAATTAATTATGAAAAGTTAGGTGAACAGATGCTTGCTATATGGGGAGCCAGACCATTATTAGATTGACTATTCAGAGAATAAATCAGGTCTAGAGAAGCAGAGAATAACTACCCTGGATTCTAGATTACAGTCTAGAGTTAAGAATGCCTATTTTCAGAGCCCTTTAGTTAAATAATAAATTTGGAGGGACAGAGTTAAAACACAGTGGTAGGGTGTTTGCCTTGCACATGGATGACCCTGGTTGGACCCGGGTTCAATTTCCTGCATTCTATATGATCCGCCAAGCCTTCCAAAGGCAATTTCTGAACACAGAGCCAGGAGTAATCTCTGAGCATCATCAGGTGTGACCCAAAACCCCCAAATAAATAAATAAATAAATAAATAATAAATTCTGAAGCTTTCAAGTCACACAAATAGGTGCTATTCACAACTCTTAGCATTTCAAATGATAATTGATTATCATTAGATTCAAAGATATTATTAATTCAAGGATATTTATCTTCTACTCCAATCATCTGTCACTGTTCTTCCATAATTTGAAGCAGAAGCCAGACCTCTGACTATCAAAAAAAATTCTGAGAAGGGCACTACTCTAGATGAAGCCATACTAAGAAAAGTTGAGTCCCTTCAGAGAGAGTACAAGGTATACTTGCCCTACATATAACTCACCCCAGTTTGATCCCTGGCACTATAAATACCTCCCTGTGCACTCCAGTAGTATTCCTTGGGTGTAGAGGAAGGAGTCTGTCCTGAGTACTTCCAGGTA
>PVKC010019171.1:0-19323 GCA_004027635.1 Crocidura indochinensis
TTATGTGAAAGGCTTTCCATTTGAAATGTGTAAATAACTCATTCATTGTCCTTACTGAGTAATATTCCACTGCATGGATAATGGAAGTTTGTTTTCCTACTCACCTATGTATGTACCTTGAATTTGTTTCAAATGTTTTCAGACTTAAAATGCAAAGTCTACATTCATGTAAAAGTTTTTGTAGACACACATGCCTTCAATGTTTTGATTAATACAGAGGAGCAGAATGATTGGATTATATGATACTTTTCTACCATCATTGTTTTATTTTACAACTAAGCAACAGTAGATTGGAATTTCACATTCTTATAAAATTGGATAAAAGTTTGATAAATAAAAAGTCAGTTGTTCACGTCTAACAATATATAAAAGAATACTGTATTATTTCCGAGTGGAATTTAACCCAGAAACACAAGTTATATTCAGTACTGGATACTTAAAATCAATGTAGTTCATTGATTTCATTTATTTAACTGAACACTTGCAATATTTTGAAATGAGAACAGCCTTTAAAAATAAGACAATGAAAAGAAACAAAAGACTATTTTCCTTTGCAAAGTACAAATATGATCAGAGTCAGAAATAAAATAAACCCCCAAAATGATGTCAAGTGAAAATGTCAAAAAACATAAGGCAGGGATGAAAACACAAAGACAATGGTTGTCCATTTAGCTACAGTAGTCACAAGAGACTTGTGCAAAAGATGTTTGACCCAAGTCCTGAAAGAGACAAGACACAAGGTATGTGAATTTAGAGAATGTGTTTTGAAGATGATGTAAAAAAAAAACATAGAAAGTATAACATTTCTGAGACCGACATTGCCTCTCCATTTTTGCACATTTAGAATGAATCAAGGGAAACAGCAGGGAGTATTAAAAGTCAATAAATTTCAGGAGATTTCAGGAGACTGAAATAATTTAGAACAGTGTATTCCAGTTAAGGATTTTGATTTTTCTCTTTAATTTGGAAGCCTGACAAATGTGTTGAACACAGAACTGGCATGATCTGGTTTGTATGATAAATATGTCATTTATTCCTGCATTGCAGAGGAAGCTAAGAGTAGAATCTCAAAGAAAATTCCTTAAGAGACTGCTAAAGTAATACAAAGTAGGGATATTTAGGACTGGCTTGCATTAGTCTATGCAGAAGATGTAATAAAATATGACCATATAATTTCATAAAGATCAAATGCTGTAAAAAATATTTACATGCAGACTATGGATCTTACTTTTTGCCCTTTTTTTGAGGGGGGCACACCCAAAGATGCTCAGGGGTTACTTCTGGCTATATGCTCAGAAATAGTTGCTGGCTTGGGCGACCATATGAAACTCTGGGAGATTGAACCACAGTAAGGTAGATGCAAGTTAGATGCCCTACCACTTGTACCACTGCTCCAGCCCCATGTTTTAGACATTTTAAAGCTTATCAATTAAATATTTGCTTTCCCATTGGATGCAGGTTGTAATTGAAAGAGAATAAACTCAAGGATAACACTAAGGTAATTTTGTTTGTTTTATTCTAACTGAACACCTAGAAAAGCTAATTTTTTATTTTCTTAAAGAAGGAAAATAAACAGATTTGAGTGACAACCAAGACTTCATTTTTAGTTTATTAGGTTTGAGAGAAATTTGAGAGCCTTAAATTAAGATGTTAAAAAAATTATTGGATATTCAAATACAGAGATTTCTGATTTCGACTATAAATCTAGTAGTTTTCAATATATCGATGGCATTTAAATCTATATGACCAAATGAATTCATTAAGGGAGTGAGTGTTCATTGAGACAAGATGACATAAAGAATCAGGTATCAGACCACATATAAAAAAGAGGATGGAGTTATAAGCTGGTCCTCCCACCCTTAAGAATGAAAATGTGGCTGGTGACAAAGTAAAGAAAATTATATATTATTTCTAAATTCCTTCTCAGAAAAGTATGCCATTCAACACAGACCATCTAATACATGAAAAACTTAGGTATTTACGTTAAAATAAAACAGAAGAGATGGAAATTAACCTGTTTCATTGTCTTTGATAACACACTCGTGTTCCCACTGAATAGTATAAGCTTCTCCCCTTCACTGGGCATGGGTCCTTTGACTTTCTCCAAACTAATAGAAAATGGAAGAAGTAATGGAATGTCACTGCAATTACATGAAGTGAGACAAGACTGTCTCACAAACTGAACCTGGTTCTTCTGATAACCTTCAACAAGGAACCAATCAAGAAGACAGCAGGAAAATAAATGTGGTATTTCATCTGATCAATCCCTCGTGAAAATCTGTCTTATGAAGCCAAGAAAATTAATTCTGGGGTAACCAAACAAGTATGGAAGTGGTTCCTTCTTCGGCCAAGTCCTCAGGTTAGAACCCAGCCTCATTTACTTTTATCTGCTGGTGAGACCAGGTGAGAAAACAATTCTGCTGAGCCTCTGGGATCAGTTAAAGTCACTGCTTTATTATAATAACTCAATCTTGGTTACTGTGACTTTAATGAAAACAAAACAAAACAAAAAACACTCAAAAAAAAACCTAATGCATCATCTATTTAACATTAGAAGCATGTTGTGTTCCTTGTGACCACACTAACCCTAGTCCAAGACAGTATCACTTACATATCTCCATATCCTAGTGATTCTTTGGCAAACAAACCAATTTCTTTTCCTTTTAGACATGACACCAAATTGATTTAGAGCCAACCTTCCTCTGTAGCACCAATTCATCTTTAGGGCTAGACTGAATTTAAATTGCATCCTCCAATCCCAAGAAATTTCGAATGTGTCTGGCTGGTATCCCAAGACAGAGAAGGTCTTACATAGTTATTTTAAGTTTGGCATACTTGCCTAGAATCCTAGAATCCTGCTTCAGCATGCTAACTGGTCAGTTAAGTGACACAGGTACTACTCAAAGCAAAAGAGCTTTTGTTTGCTTATTTATATTCAGCTTTTGAAATCATATTGGAAGTCAAGGGCTACCAATGGTTTTGCTCTTAGAATGACTTCTGGTAGTTCTTGGAAGCCCACATACAGTACCAGGAATTGAATGGGGCAATTGAATTGAATGTGCAAAGCAAACACATTACCTCTGGCATTATCTCTTTGCCACAAAGTTAAAGGATTTAAACAATTGAAAAGAGTGTTGAATTTGGGTTCGCATATAGTTATTTGTGCCTTATTGCTGATATAAAGGAGTAAGACCTATTAATTTGAAACTTACTTTTCACATTCATAAAATGGGTCACCTGTTTTAAGTTTACCATAAAACTAAAATAATAAATGTCAGTCCAAGGATTTTGAGAGAGTTGATGATCAAAAAAATGTTGGCTTGGGAGCCAAAAAGCTGCTGTCTTTACATGTGGTTAAAATGGGTTCAACCCCGTGTCCCATGTATGGTCCCCTTAGGACTCACAGGAGTGGCCCATGAGCACAGAATCAGAGATAAAAGCTATGAACTATGGCTATTGGCTCAAAATTAATAAGGAGGAAGGGAACTGTTGAATTGACTGGCTTATCTTTATTTTCAGGATTAAACTGTTTTTTTGAAGACTGACAGTTTTAATAGAGAAGAATATATTATATACCAATGATATCTGCAGAGGCATTGACTTGTATTCAGAATATATGTTAAATTCTGAAGAAAATAATTATGTTGAGCAAATGTTAAAGATCATCAGAAGCTTAAGAATATCATATTTGCGTTCTGAACCAAAACCATCGTCATACCAGCAGGAATCACTTGGCATTTGTTCACAACAACTTCAGTGAATTTAACCGATGAAGTTCAAGGGCAGAAAGACACTTAAGATGTTCACAGGCAAGCTTTGATCAAAAAGGCAGAAAGAAGTGTATTGAAATGGTCTTCGGATAATTGATACAAATTCAACTAAGCTTTCAGTCAATATTGAAATTATCAGGGTAATGAACAGTGATAAAAAGAATATCCATTAGCACACATGAAGTCAAGTTATGTTTCATTGTGTTGCTCAGAGTTGCATTTGTCAGAAAAATGCAGATACATTTTTGGGATACTAAAAATAGATATTAGGATAATAATATCTAGAAACAATAGAAACAAGGGACAAGAGAACCCATCTATGGTAGGAGCTTGAGAATAATAAGAGTGGGGTGGGCAGTTAGAACAGAGAAGGGGCCACTATGACAATGAAAGTTGGAAATGACCATTTAGACAAGAACTGAGTGCTGAAAGGAGGAATAGTGATATGCATGACAGAAAGGAAACTGGGGACATTGGTGGTAGGAAATGTGCACTGGTGAAGGGTATTATGCATTGCATAATTGAACATCATGAATAATTATGCAATTGTAAAAAAAGATAACTGTATTCCAACCTTATAACCACAGTGTTTAAATAAGTAATTTTTAATGCAGTTAGAATATTTTATTCTATATATTTTTATTTTATCTTATATATTATTGTTTATGAGAGTAAAGTCCCAATCCACTTTTAACTAATATTTATCAAAAGACCCAAAGGACCTAAAATGTGTCCTTGACAAGTCCAGAGATAGTACAGAGGTAAAGACATATATCTTGTATGACTCTTGTTTAAACCCTAGAAACACTTGGTCCCCAGAGTACCACCAAGTTTGAGGTAACTTCAGTCATTCTCCAACCTCCATCACCATTTGAAAGTACGTCACTGCTCCCAAATAATTATGTATTTATAACACAGGCAGTTCTTTTCTGTTTGACAAAGTAGATCTATAATATGATTTCCATAGTGATTACACAAATCCATACACAAAATAATAGATTGAAATAGAAAAATTGTACATGAAAATGTTTCTTTGCATTGTATTTACTTTTCTTCTTTTTTTTTTGCATTGTATTTTCAGCATCTATTTAAGTTTTACACTTTCAAATTTACCATGTTGTTGTTATTTTCATCTTTCTTTTTTTGATTTTTTTTGGGGGGGCCACATCCAGTAACACTCAAGACTTATTCCTGGTTATGCACTCAGAAATCATTTCTGGCTTGGGGGACCATATTGGATGCTGAGAGATCAAACCTCGTGGTCTGTACTAGGTCAGCAGCTTGTAAAGCAAACGCCCTACCACTGTGCCACCACTCTGGCCCTATTTTCATCCTTTCTTCTAGAACAATTATGCTCTGATTTTATCTTCTGGTTTCTATCAGAGAGTCCTGTTTGGAGGCAGTAGCCAGAGTACTCATGGAAATTGTGGTTTAGGCTTCTAGCAAACAAAAAATGTATTCAATCCTTTGAACAATCCCTTTGGCACCAGAAATATTTACAGTTATTATAGCAATTTTGAGGTATATATAATATTTATTTATATTATAGGAGTTTTGGGGAAAACTCTTTCTGTAATATATAATACAAATATTCACCTCCTCAGATTTTGTCTATTTCATATTCCATTCAAAAATGGAGTGGGTGGGTCCTGAGAGGTAAGTCCTGAAATATGGAGGGAAACTGGAACCCTTGGTGAAACTAAGTTGACCTTAGAAGTGGAATCACTGTTCAAACATTTTATGTCTATAACTCAACTATCACTAACTTTGAAAGCAATGATTCCTTAATAAAATTTTAAAAATTCAAAAAAGTATCCTTGGGGTTTTAATTTGTTTAATGATTAAACAAAACCAGTGGTCCTCAAACTACAGCCTGGGGGCCACATATTGTATTTGTTCCCGTTTTGTTTCTTTACATCAAAATAAGATGTATGCAGTGTGCATAGGAATTTATTCATACTTTTTGTTTTAACTATAGTCTGGCCCTCTAATGGTCTGAGGGACAGTGAACTGGGCCCCTGTTTAAAAAGTTTGAGAACCCCTGGTTTAATCCATGTGAATTTGTGGAATGCAGTAATTTATCACAATTTTAGGAGTAAGATTTAATGATTCGTTTACCAGAAATCCACTATATGCTAGTGATTGGATATATGACATAACTCTTTGTTACTTCACTAACGGTCAGAAGGTAGAAGATAGCTGGAAAGATAATAAAGGGATTAAGACACTTGTTCTGCATCATCTGACCCTAGTTTCATGTCTGGCACTATTATATGGTTCCCTGAGCACTACCAAGAATGACCACTAAACACAAAGCTAGGAATAAGCCCTGAGCATTGTTGAATATGGTCCAAAAGCTATCAAAAATAAATAATATGAAGGCAGGTTCCACAGAGGATTTTTCTCTGGTGTCTGATAACTATAGGTTGAGGTAACATTGGAAAAATTATTCATGGCAAGCAAAATTTAGTCTCTCCACATTTTATTGATTTCTGGTAGACTGGGTAATTTAAAGAAGTCTGAGAATTCTGAGACATGACCTTATTTGTTGACCTTGGAAGATCAGAGCAGTGCCTGAATAATGGCTCAGAAAGGGGAAAATGTGGTGACAAGTAGAAAATAATCAGCTGCTCAAGGAAGGAAGATGCTCAATATCTAGACAAGGTTTTCCAATTGGATCAAAGTTGCATTTTGAATAAAAACTTGATATAATTATAACTCAGTAGTAGCTACTATATTCAATATACATTGGTGAATAAATTATTTAATATCAACTATTATTACCGTATGGCTTTGAAAATTGGAGTATGTTTCATATTTTATATGTTTGAATGGTGCCTCTTTATTAACATATATACAACTGACATATACAGCTTTATAAAGATAAGAAATATGAGCACAACAATAAGAAATAGAATTATGGATTATTATTCTTATAGATGGGCATTCTCACCTGTCTATTCTCTCTTGTGGTTAATTTTGAGCATCACATATTCCTTTGAAAGGTTGTTTTTCATTGAAATCAAACTGCAAATTAATTCAAAAGAATTAGTTGCCAGTGGCATTGAATCTACTGAACTTAATAAGACATATGTTTGTCAGTAAACAGATCAAATCAAAATTGGTACCTTCAACAATAAAAATGTGTTCTTTTTCAAGGATCTGTATTGGTTAAGGACAGTGGATGATTATCTATTCCTTCCTAGTTTAAGGGACTCCTCTTATGCCATAAATTCAGTCACCCCAAGATTGCCATTTAAGAATGGGTCATTAGTTAAGTCTTGGGTTCTCTTCCAAGAGCTCTTCTCCAATTTCTTTTCCCCCCAAAGTCCTGACAATCATAGAACATATTTCATTACAGAGTAGCTGCCTTTTATTACCATTTCATTACCCCATTGTGAAAAACTCTGTGTCAATTCACTGATGCTTTATTAACAAGCCAGGAGTGATTTCTGAGAGCATAGCTAGGAGTAAACCCTGAGCGTCACTGGAGTGGCCCCCAAACAAACAAAAACAAAAATAAACAAACAAAAAAACAGTATTTAGTTTTACCACAATTAAAAAAGTAACAAATAATAAAAAATAAAATAGTAGTAAATATTCTATATTAATGCATAGCACAGGTCACTAATGTCTCATACTCCAGGTCTCAGAAATTCTCTGAACATTACTTTTTAACCAAATCTTCTGATTTTATCTGCTAAACTGCTTGAAAAACTGGCAGAGGGGAGTGGCACCAAGGAGAATAGCTCAAAGGTAGAATTAAATTCCCCTACTGCCTGGAAAATTTGTCCCTTGCTGCCTGGATGACACAGCCTTCAGACACATACTGCAGGGTTTAAGATCACCAAGGCCCCACTGCACCTCTGGGGGGGTGACACCTTTAAAAACTAATAAATGAGAATTAATACAGAGTCAGAGTTAGTACAACGTGTCTTGCAACATGACCAATCCAGGTTCGATCTCCAGCACCCGATGTGATTTCCAAATTCTATCAGGTGTGATTCCTGAATGCAAAGCCAGAAAGATATGCAGAGCACCACTGATTGTGGCCCAAAAAATAAATACAAATGAAAAAAATAATTTAATTGAAAGTTGTCACATTTTTACTTTACAATTCCTTTTAATACAAATTAAAGTACTTTGTATTTTCTTTTGAATTTTTTGACCACATCCAGTATTGTGCACGACTCACTCTGGTTCTGTGTTCAAGGATCACTACTGAAAGTGTTTGAGGGACCTGATTTGCTGCTAAAGATTGAACCCTGGTTGGTCACATGCAAAAGCAAACATCCTACACACTGTACTATCACTCTGACCCTAGAAAAGCTTAATAAATATATAACTTTCTTAAAACACTTTGTGGTTTTTCTCTAGGACTTTTTCTAGAATCAGGTGAAACTACACGTTTCCTTCTTAATTTCCTCTCTTACATGCCATACTCATGATAGTCCTAAATGAAGCCAATGGCATTTTTCCAGCATTCTAACTGGGAAGCTCATTAGCTAGACTACAAGTTGATTATCTGTGTTTTATATTTTCCACTTGTTTGCCTATTTTTCTACAGCTCCAGAATGCTATGCTCACTCTCTTGACTCTTCAACACCAGTTCCAGTTTACTCTCTTTGGATTTGGAGCAGCTATCTTAAAAAGAAGCCAAAAAGAGATCTACTATAAAAGAAAAGTTAGGAATCTATAATGCATAAGAAAGCAGAACTCTTCAAACGCAAATGACTGAGAGAAAATTCTAACCAGTGGCCTGGACTGTTTTTTATCTCAAGAAAAAAAATATGACACTGCAAACCAGTACATTTAAGAGGCACCCAGTAGAAACACAGGGAGATGAATAGGCAGATTATAGGTAAATCCAGAGACCACAAAATGTTCTCTAGCAATGAGAAAATGAAATCGAAAACAACTGAACTGGTACAGAACACTCAATGAAGACTAGAATTAAATAGTCTGGTGAAGGAGCCAAGTTTCAACAAAGCTGTGAATCTTTTCTAAAAATCTACTTTCCAGCATTGTGCATAGAGCCATTGAATAAATAAATTGGGTAAAAATAAACCTTGAGTAGGTGAAAGATGTCAAGTGATTGATTATGTGGTAATTTTATAGTGGGAATCTAACACAAACTTATGAATTTCAGTAAGTTAAATATGTAGTTGGGGTGTAGGGTAGTTACCTCTTAAGAAACTGAGTTAAAAATATCAGCTGATATAACTACAAAAATAAATGTCGAGGCTCATGTTATATTTACTAGAAATACTATTATTCCTGCCATATTTTTGTCTAAAAATACTTGGACACAGCACTATTCAATTAAAAATAACAACAACAACAAAACAAAGGTGCAGGAAATAAGGATCTAAATGATCTTCAAAGCTATTTGGAAATCAATCAAATGTTTTTTTTCTGCTCCAAAAATTTCCCAACAATAAAAACTGACAACACAGAACCAAATAAAATGTCATACACAGTGGGGATAAATTGAATTTGGTAAGCGATTCAAGAAAATGTTTTTAGAATCCATGAAAGTTGAAAATGCATTTTATTTTCTCTCAGAAATACCCATCGGAAGTATAACCCACACAGAATATTCATTGTTATTTACTTATTTTGAAGAGAAGATGTAAACCCCATGGGCTACACTTATGTTGTGTCAGTGATCCAAATAGGTTTAACACATCCAAGGCCAGTACCTTACCCCTTTCCTATCTCTCTGGCCAGATCATTGTTATTTTAAGAACTTTTTTCCTTTTTTTTTTTGTTTTGTTTTGTTTTGTTTTGGGGCCACATCCGGTGTTGCCCAGGGTTACTCCTGGCTATGTGCTCAGAAATCAATCGTGGCTTGGGGGACCATATGGGACATGGGGGGATTTAACCACAGTCAGACCTGGACCAGCAGCATGCAAGGCAGAGAGGAATGTTAGGGTCCAGTCTCAACTTTGTCTCAAAGAAACAGAGAACACACAGCAATGCAAGACATACAGCAAGGATTATTGATCCAGCATTCTGAGGTCCATATCTCTTGGTGCAATGGATTTTCATCTTGGACCCCATATGGCAGGGGTTCAAGCTTTTTATACATTTCAACCAATTAGTCAATCCCTCAGGAATTTGCTATACTTATAGAGTTAATTTTATCTGTTCTTTCCCCATCCTACCCCCATCCTGGTGGTGTGATAGGATAAATTTCAGGACCACCCCCCTAATAAACACATGGAGACTTTTAGGCACACTCACCTACATCATGGTCCCTAGGGAGGGTTAAGTTGTGTTCTTAGTTAAAGGTTACCATGAGTCTTCTGCTTATCACTTACTTACTTAGCCTCTGGGTAGTTCATCTTTAAAATTATTTGTCCTCAAGGCAGTGACTCAAGTGGTAGGGCATTTATCTTGCAAGAGGCTAATCTAGGACAGACCACAGTTCCATCCCCCTTCGTTCCATGTGGCCCCCCCAAGCCAGGAGCGATTTCTTAGTGCATAGCCAGGAGTAACCCTTGAGCATCACCAGGTGTGGCCCAAAAAGCAAAAAATAAATAAATAATTTATTTTTAGTACAGTTGGACTAGGAGTGGTTGTAATTCCTGGCATTTACCTTAAGAGATTGGCTATTCCCTGGGCCTAATTTATTTTAACCTCAAAACTGTACCCTGCATTAAACCAGATTTACAGTAGTTAACTTCCTAAGGCAAACAGAATACAGTAAGTCAAAGCAATGTTATTTCTAATATGATTTCTAAGCAAGGACACACCATTCTAGCATTGACATAGTTAATTCTGAAGCTAGGATTCTAAGATAGAACCCAACAGGAGCACCATGGGAATGAGTTATAGTTGGATTCTCTCAGTTGGTGGAATTTACAAAAGAAATCTCTCTCTCTCCCACATATACACAATTACAAAGATATAAACTAAAGCAGGGACTGGAATTGCTTTTACCACCTAGTTGGCAAGAAAATAAATGCTTGAACAAAGTAGGGAAGAGGGCCATTCTGAAATGACTGTTCACCAAAAAACTTTTCGGAAAGCAATGTGGCAATAAACAACATTTGTATGTAGATTTCTACATGATTAATAGGATAGATATACACACAAAGCACATACACCCTACTTTTCCAAAAACAGACTTTGTGAGTTTTTTCTTCCTACCCCCTTTTGAAATGTAAAGACTCACCTAGGCATGAATAGTGAGCCAGTAAGGCTCACTTACTGCCTTGGACCCCTGCCATATGGGGTCCAAGATGAATTAATTATCAATTAGCATTAAGACTTTTGTTTGTTAACTAGTTAACTACTTCAGCTGCCCCCCCTCAGGTAGATTGAATCTGGTCAACTTAAATTTTGGGGAGAACAGTCAGCTCTCTCAGTCTACAGGGCTAGAAGCTCTCTAGCCCCTTGCTTTTCACTCTTAAATGTCTCTTGTTTTTCTTAATCTTTACTATATTCTTTCTTCAAACCCCGTCCAGGGATCTCAAACTCGTGGCCCTCCATACAACATTTTGTGGCCCTGCCCTAGAGGAATCTATTTTTTTGTTTTGTTTTGTTTAGTTGTTTGGGTTTACAACCCCCAATGTTCAAGGCTAACTACTGACTTTGCACTCAAGGATCACTCTGACTTTGCCTTCTGCGGGCCCCCAGGTAAATTGAGTTTAAGACCCCTGCAAGATTGGATTAAGGTAAATGGATTCTTAACATCTAGTGAACAAACAGGGTCTTGCTAACTAAATGTTGGGGTACTGGGGAGAAAGCAAAACCTGGGAATGGACCAGGAAGAACAACATTGCCGTTTGTGGATCATTGCCATGATGGCCCCCTTGTGCTGAACTGAATGTGCCCCACTCTTTACCAGAATAGCAATGTACATTCCCCTCCATCTATATGCTATTCTGGTGTGTATTTCAAAAATTTTTGCACCATACTGAATGTGCCATACCCTGTAGAAAATTTCCCATGCACATGCCCCAAGAGGGGAAGGGGACCTTCTCAGAGGTGATGTGTTCTCATGCTAAAAGCTAGAAAGAAATATAAGTCTAAAAACTTCCATTACAGGCCTCAGAAATGTGGCAGAAGGGACTAAGCCAGAACAGCCAATTCTAGGAATTTTGAGGGTTGCACCAAAACAGTTAGATAAAATAGGAACACCTGGGGGCTGGCCTTCAGGTGATAAACTTAATTGCATGCAAGATCACAGGTGCCCAGCGGGTGCTTGAGCCCCTCCTCCACTACTTCAGCTGACACAGGTACCCCAAAGCACTATAAACCACAATATACCATTCTAGATATCCAGCTATAAAAGGAAACACTCTAGAAAACAGCCAATCAACTTAAAAAGTCAACTATGATAGTTTGAAGCCCCTGGTTTGAAGTTTCTGTAACATAATAAAAGGAGTCTGAGAGTTCTGTAAGAGGTCATTGCCTAAAAAGAGGCGATCCCAGCATGTTGGTAATAATAAACTTCCTGGCACTTGCATTGTTGTCAGTCTCTTGGTAGTCTTTGCGGGATGGCTCCTAAGTCTGAAGGCTAACACTCAATCTAAAGGCCTTTCCAGGGCCAATAATATATCAACTACTATTGACATCCAACTGGAAAACCCTCATTTTCCACGTATAAATTCACCTCTAGTATATCAGATGAGGAAGATATAGATGATGAGCTGGCAACTGCTGCCTGAGACTCAGAGTCTGAAAATGGCTCAATAGAAATGCTCCCCTCCCCTCTCTCTCAGCTCACCCATAGAGACTACTCAAGACCTAGTTCCAAGTGAAGCTTGTGATTAAAACCGTTATCAGTCCTTATTCCACCTAGGCCTCATGTTTGTATTTTCTTCCCCATCCATCCGGAGGATAATCAGCTTCCATCATCTTCCCCATCCATCTGGAAGATAATCAGCCTCCATCTTATGAAGGCTTAAAAATGAACTCCCTCAGCCATTTTATAAAGACCTGTGTTTCTTTGGACCTGTATCTCTGTACTTCAATGAATATCTTGCAGGCTAGAGTGAAAGTGCACTTTGGACCCCCACCCCCAAGACTTTCATGTAGTTGTTAAAATATGCCTAAGCCCTTCTCAATATATACAATGGAAAATAGAGTTCAGTGATGAGGCCAAGACAAAACTCCATGCCTTAGGTCATTCTGACAGAATTTTCGGAGTCCAAATGAGTTATGAGATGTTAATAAACAAGAGAAAGTGGGAGAACACAAAAAAATTTGCTGCTTTGCCTCACACTGTTTTATCTCATGTCTATCAGGCAGCATTGTGGGCTTGGGAAACAATTGATACAGATGCTGAATTTAAAGAAAGTTATATAAAAATTTTACAGGGAGTTTCTGAGTCATATGCAGAAATTATTGGGAAAGTGATGGATGCGATTCAATGACAGGTTAAATCTAAAGAGACTCAACCACACCTGTTGAAACAACCAGCTTTTGAAAATGCTAATGAAGACTGTCAGGCTATCTTATGCCTCATCAGAGAAAGAGAAGATGTCATGGGTTATTTAAAGGTATGTCAGAATGGCAATTCTATTAAACATCAGGTACATGCGTATGCTAATGAAGCCTATGTGGTGCAGAGCCAAACTTGGGAAAATGTTTCAATTGTGATAAATTAGGCCATCTCACGGGGAATGCAAAACCACTCCCAATCTTGCCTCTTCAAGGGCACCACCCAGACCTTTACCATGGCGCAGAAGGGGAAACCATTGGGTCAGAAATTGTCACTATGCCTCTGATAATCCTATCTCAAGAAACTGGAGAAGAGACCAGCCTCATGTCTCACAAGATCTGGGTAGATGTTTTAATTGCAGTAAATTGATAGAAGAGGGTGGTATAGAGGGGAAAATGGAGATGATCTATGGGGTATACGATTGGGTACCAGAGGACTATGGCTAGATTGTAGTATCTTTTGCTCAGTAGCTGACTTTCTCCACTACCTTAATTCATAGGTACACTAACAACATGTTCCACAAGTAATATACATCAAGAAATACACTAATATGAGATTAGATATTGTATGGCTCTTGATAATCAAAGAATGTTTCCCAAATACTCTGATGCATCACTTTGTATGTCCAGAGGAAACTTGTTTAACTATAGAACTGATTTAATGTCTTTTATTCAAGAAGAGCACAATTTTGTGCTGCTGGGTATAGGAATGTTTAACAACTTGTTTTCAAATTAAGTGTATCTGCAGAAATGTTCTAATGTATTTTGTTTCTGGGTTTGAAATTTTAGTCACTGCTTTTTAAAATGTCACTATTAGCCCTCTGGCAGAAGCCACTAGGATGTCCTCTCCATATGTTTAAAAGAATATTACCTACCTCCCTCAGAGCAGAAGAACTGATATGTAACTTCTCACTGTTTTAGATTGACATACTAGACCAGACTTAGTCATTAATACTTCATATTAATGAAGCGCTTCAACCCATTTCCATGTAAAACAGACTGGAATCAGGTTTGTAAGCTAGGGAAATATGGGACAAGGTTTTAATTGGCTGACAGAGCTAATTTTGCCCTGGGAACTGTCCTTTATTTTCTCAGCCCCATATCAGTTTCATCCTATATATTCACCTGATCACCCTATATAGGTCAGAATAACAGCTGGAGCAAATTGAACAATCAACTGTGTATGTGTGTGCATGAGTATATGTGTGGTGGCCATCTTTAAGTTTGTAGTCACTTCTTATGTTTGTGTTGTACTAAAAATATAAACAAGCAAAACCCAAAATTTTCATCTCCCTACCCCTCCCTTCTTGGTCACTGCTAATATCCCAGAAACCCAAGATTGAATTTCCCTGTGTGTTCTTATCATGGATTTGATGCCGTTCCTATAAAACCCCATTACCCTTGAAGCCCATCACCCATGTGCGCTGGACATTTTCAGCTTTGCACCACAGAAATAGAGTTCTGCCACTTGAAACCAGACTCATCACACTCATCTTTTTTTCTTTTTTTTTTTTTTTTTTGAGTGGGGACCTGGGTCAGAAAATGATCTTGGCCCAACTCTCTTCTCAAAAGCTGCAGAAAATCATTAACACTCCCTTGACTCCCTAACTATTCTTCACCAATAGATTACCTCATTGGCTGAAGTAGTCCTCCAGCACTGATATAACTTAGACTTCATTAAACAGACAAAGGGGGATAAGTATATTACTTTATGTTTATTTCTTGGGGAACAATGTTGTTATTACACCTAAGAATTAGGGGAAATGGAGAGTCAGCTACTAAGAGAAGATACTACAACTTAGCTATAGTCCCCAGGTGTCCCAATAGTATACCTTGATATATGTACTTCGTTCTCTCCTCTATAGCACTTTGTCTACACAAATTTACCATTCAAAACTTCCCCACCCATGGGTCTTTCAATATTATCTAATACTAGGTTGTAATATTCTCTTTTTCTTTTTTTTGAATAGATCCAGTAAAATGGGATATCTTACTGAAAACAAAATAAAAAGGAATTCCCATTTATTAGACTTAGGAATTCTAAATTCAAATGTTGCAGGTGGGTCCTACAAAACCCTGAAAATATGTCATATTGACTTAAATCAAGCTTCAGTTGCATTGAGATTGGTCATACATAATCAGATTTGGAACCCACTGAGGGCCTTAGAAGGCATTAGGGCAGGCTTTGTGCCACCCTGGCAATGAAAAACAAAGTGTGTGCTATGAAGATCCTAAAAAAGAATTCATTCTTTAGGACGATGATGTGACTCCACCATGTCAGAGATAAGAATTTTGGCTCTGACTCAGAAACACCTGTACCTAATTCAACTCTATTGATGCTTCTAGATCAAGTGAGCAAGATAATTGTCCACTAGTTCTGTGAAATAAAGGATAGATGCCAGAAAGATCGCTAATATGCTCATAGTCCTGGGTATCACCCTGGACAAGATCACCAATGGCAGCCAGAGGAGAAAAATCACATTATCAGTGAAGATTCCACACATATGTCTTCTGGCAACTGTCCAACTGAAAAAGATCGATTCAAGTCAGCACCCACCTCCCCTTGTGATTAGGAAATTAAAGAACTTGAAAACAGCATCATGAAAGCATTGTTGTTTGACAGCTGAGGGGAGGAGTATCAGTAGCAGAGTCATTGGGCAATGGGCAACTGGCAGGCATGTGATGAGAATAAGGAAGTCTGGCAGGGCCAGGACAAGTGCCAGGCCTGGATAAGCTCAACTTCATCAAGGTGTTGGACATAGGCAGCCTTGGCAAGGTCATGCTGGTGGAGCTCAAAGGCAAATGGGACACGAGAGAGACAAAGAGTGACTCAAGTGCAGTGTCTTAAAGTGACAGCCACTAAACTAGAAGAAAATGAGGGAAAGGGGGCCTTTATTTTCTCCAAGAAGAAGGATCCTCTGGGGGGTTAAGCGAGCTAAAAGACTGGCCCAAAGCCTGCAGTTGAAAGATATGACCAAAGACTTCCTGGAAAAGGCTACCCTGCTCTAATATAATCTAGGTTAAATTTTTATTCCAGCTTTTACTGTGCCTATGCAAAATAACGGCCACTTTTTCTATAAGCCTTACTTTGTAATAAGTTCTTCTCTGAGTATATTAAATGAGACCATCTATGTTGCTGGCAGTGTTGGTACAACTGATTCTGGGATCTTGCCTCTGGCAGAGAATAGCATAACATTCTAAGAGAACAGCCTATCTAGTCCATCTCATTTTTTGATTTTCACAAACAGTAAAGGGGGAGATGTAGATAAACACATAGAGCACACACCCTGCTTCCCCCCCCCCAGAGACTTTGTTCTACTTTTCTCCTCCCTTCAACCACCCCTTTTTGAAATGTAAAGATTCACCTAGGCTTGGTTTGTGACGTGAATAGGCTTAATTAGCATTAGGTACCTTTGTCTGTTAACTACATTGCCCTCAATTCCTCAGCTGGATTGAATATGGTCAATAAAAAAGACCATACAGGGAGGACAGTTGGCTCTCTCACTCTACAAAACTGGAAGCACCCAATCCATTGCTTTACTCATTTTTTAAAGCAAAGCAAAGCTTTATTCCATTTACCAATAAGCTACAAACTGACCAATTAGGGTCATCTCCCACAGGAAGCAAACCCATCCAGGGGTCACAAGCCATGTTGTATAGGCCTAGAAGAAGTAAGTCTTGACATTTAAGTTGATTGGCTGTTGTTTAGGGTGTTTCTAGGGTGTTTCATCATGTCCTTTTATGACTAGATGTCTAGGGTGGTATATTGTCATTATAAGGCCTTAGGGTCTGCATCACTGGTGTTAGGATAGTAACAGCCCTTTCACAGAACTTAGCCTTGTTAGCCTGAAATGGAAACTTAACTTTAGGTTGACAAAATGAAGTTCCTTTTGCTCCAGGATTCACAATTCACTTGTCCTCCTTCACGACTTTGTTCTCATATAGCCAGTTTTGTTCTGTTCCCTTTCCTTGTTTTTTTTTTTAATATATTTTTTATTTATGTAACATGATCATAGTTAGGTTATAGTCATAACCAGAACACCCCCCTTCACCAGTGTAACATTACCCTCTCCCCCTCCCATCCCCTGTCTGTATTCGAGACAGGCATTCAACTACAGTTATTTTTAAGTTCAGTAAGTTGTATTTTTTTCCTTAAAGGATAAGAGTAAAAATATATAGTGAAAGTGTGATAGTGGCAATTGCCGTTGTTTTCATAGGTCCAGAAAAATGGGGAAAATGGAAAAAAAAATCCTGACCTGATTACAAAAAGGCCTCACCCCAGAAGTTTATTGGCATAAGACCAACTCTGGGTTCCAGGCATACCAGTCCGTCCGACCCAAGTCATTCTCCATGGTCCCAGTGAAAGTTTTTCACACTTTAACTATTGTTGGCATCAGATTCTTATATTTAAAGACTCTGAATTCTGTGCATTTCTTTCATGGATGTCAGGCTGATATGGAGCATCCTCTAGTTTCAGCATACCATTAAATGCGGAGCGATCTGCCAAGCATGGAGACTATTGCTGAGTCATCTGGGTGTTGGGAGCACTCTTTGTAGTAAGTCAATGCCAAAGCAGTGTTAGGTCTTCCTTGGTAGAGGCTTGGATCCTGGTTATGTTATAGACAATTGTGGTTGTTTCCATAGGTGGTATCCATTGTTCAGGCAATGCCCATTCTTCTGAGGCCTGAGCCAAATCATTATGCCAATGTTCCAGGTAAAAGGCCTAATTACATTACCAAATTTACCAAATTTGTGTTCCCATCTCTACTAGATAAGAACTTGTTTGCATATGTATTATTTTCCCATTTTAATATGCCTATGCAAAAGAGAAGAATGCCACAAGATATTGTTGGTACATCTGGGGGTCGACGAATAAAGTCCAACATTCCTCATAACTTGGTTCAAACATGAAATCTATACAGAGATACTCTTCTACCAGTATTGCTTATAAAACAGATCTCAAAGGGGGAAAAATCAAACAATTAAATCCAGTGGGCAAAATTATCACTATATGAGGATGTTCGAAAAGGGTTATAGATGTTAAGAGAATACATCTGAAATATACAAAGGAGATACACGTGTCCCTTTTATGTTTTAGAAATAGTCAAGAGGGAGGGGGGTGTTTCTGAGACACCACTTTGGTCTGTGATTTGGACAAGCGAAGAGCACATGGAGACATGTCCTCCCCTTGTTGCCTGCTGAAGCTTCTGACTCCCCGAGAGACTTTTGCTTCCTAATTGCTGGAAGTTGAAAGTTTGCCAGTCCCCCCCACCAGCCCCTTGCAGGAACCAGGAATCCTGGGGTCTCTTATAAATTGCATCTCATCTGAGCCCACTTGCTGGGACCCTGAGCAGGTGTCCAGGAATAACCCTGGGGATGGGGAGGAAGGAGAGAGAAGACTGTGAGGGGCAACCGAGGCTGCATCTTCACCTTATCTTGGCATAAAGCCTACAGCATGGAACCATGCCGTGATGTGTTATCTGCTGAAGCTTCAGACTCCACCTCAAAAATTACTGTGAAAGATATGTAATCCACTTTGGCCAAAACAAAAATCATTAGTACAGAAAAATGGCTAAATGTGGGGTAACAAGAGATGGGAGTGAGGGAGTAAATGAATAAAATGAGCTCCTGAATGGCTTTCAGATGATAACAAGCAGATGAAACACAATGATATCCAAATATTTGTCATTATGTTCACAATGGACTGGTTTAACAAGGAAACTTCCCTGGTAAGTCTTAAAGCCAGAAACTACTGTACTGCTATTCCCACCTCGCTGGCTTGCCCAGCCATGTGCCCAGGAAAAGCCCTGAAGTTCCAGAGGAAGGAGGTAGAAGGGTGCTGGGGTGACCCATGTCCCATACCCCTTCCTAGGCCTGGTTAAAGAGGCCTTTGGCATGGCGGAGGACTGCCAAATGCCATGCTGGCAGAACCTCCCAGATCCCAGCATTTGCTTTACTCCTTTAAATCTATCTTTTTGTTTTGTTTTGTTTTTTGTTTTTGAGTCACACCTGGCAGCACTCATAGGTAACTCCTGTCTTTACACTCAGAAATGACTCCTGGCAGACTCAGTGGACCATATGGGGTTCCAGGATTCGATCC
>PVKC010019172.1:0-19207 GCA_004027635.1 Crocidura indochinensis
CACACCCAGCAGTGCTCAGGGGTTACTCCTGGCTATGTGCTCAGAAGTCGCTCCTGGCCTGGGGGACCATATGGGAACCGGGGGATCTAACCGTGGTCTGTCCTAGGCTAGCACAGGAAAGGCAGGCACCTAACCTCCAGCGCCACCGCCTGGCCCCTAATTACTTAATTTTAAAAAACCACCTGCAATAGGCAGGAGGGGGCAAATAAGGAGCAGACAAGCAGAACATCTTATCTTAACAAAGCTTTTTACTTGAAACTATAACTTCAAAACTTTAACTGTAAAGACTTAAAAGCATTATATCTAAAAACAACAATTTATGTTTATTTGTACTCAACTAAAAATTTACTTATGAGGGACCCGGGAGATAGCATGGAGATAAGGTGTTTGCCTCTCATGCAAAAGGCCATCGGTTCAAATCCCAGTGCCCCATATGGTCCCCCGTGCCTACCAGGAACAATTTCTGAGCATGGAGCCAGGAGTAACCCCTGAGCACTGCTGGGTGTGACCCAAAAGCCAAAAACAAAAAAAAATTTACTTATGAATCAAACCGAGGACAAGACATTTTCTTCTAAAACTTATGTTTCTTAGGATATTAAAAATATTTTTACTTTTATAAAACAAGTTCCCTCCAGCTATGTGTCTGCATGGCCCAGATAAGCTCGTTGACGCAAGGAGTTTAACTGCAGGGTATCACGTACTCAGTGGAATTTTCCACAGAGCACAGGCTATGGATGATGGATTCCATCTTGTATGGTCAAGCAGCTTCCCACACTTTTAGACAAGACAGACCAACAGACACACCAAACTTATACCCAAAGATGACATTAAATCCCATGCCAATCATCTCCCTCAATGTCAATGGACTAAATGCAGCAGTTAAGAGACTCAGAGTGACTAAATGGAACAAAAAGATGAATCCAACCTTCTGCTGCCTACAAGAAATACACCTGAATAGTCAGAACAAACATAGACTCAAAATCAAAGGCTGGAGGAAAACCATCCAAGCAAACAACAGGTGGCTATATTGATATCAGAAGACACAAACTTTAGACTCAGGAAAGTTGTAAGAGACAAAGATGGACACTTCATACTTCAGTCAACTTGACTAATGATGTGAAGGACCTGTACAAAGAAAACTATAAAACAGTACTCAAGAAATAAATGGAAACGCATGCTCTGCTCATGGATTGGCAGGATTAATAACATTAAGATGGCAAAATTCCCCAAAGTGTAAGGTCCGATGGTCCAAATCCTGTTCCGACGCAAAGAAGTGAAGCGGCAACAACTCAGGCAAATGCTCAGGTGGATTCATTTAATCTGGTATACCAGGGTATAAGGCATACTCCCAATAGAGCAGAGACAAAAAGACCATGTGGCACCGTGGGTTCCCCTTTATATAAGATGGGAAGTGGGAGGGGGAGGAAGGAATGGAGTGATGCTACTTCCTTAGGTTGGATTTCCGCTACAGTGATACAAATGATTGATGAAATATGTCTAGTGGCGGCACTTCCGCTACAGTAACACAAGTGATTGGTGAGGTAGGTCTAGGGGCGGTACTTCCACTACAGTAACATGCCCAAGAACATGTGGTCCTTACAAAAATGGTTCCTTCCCTAACTGGAACCTATTTTTATTCCTTTACACTTCCCACTCCTTGTGTGAGCTAATCCTTGGTATTGTTGGCATAATACCATAAGTTTAACTTCCCCAACTTGGGCTCGTATGAACGTAGTCAGGCGATTGATATACATGGGCCAATGGCTACCAGAAGTAAAAGGCCCAGAAGGGGTCCCAGTAGGGGCATTAGATAGGGGAGAATCCCACCCCATAAAGACCATAGGGGACCATCTAATAGCTCTTTTCTTCTTTGGGTCAGCTCTTCTTGATGCTGTCTGATTCTGTGTCGCACTATTCCTGACTTGTTAGTATAAAAACAACATTTTTCTTGCAAGGTCACGCAAAGCCCTCCTTGCTCTGCCAAGATTAAATCTAACCCTCGCCTGTTTTGTAATACCACCTCAGTCACGGAGTCGAGCTGGTTCAGCACATCATTAATAGATTTATACACTGTCTCCCCATCTGAAATTAATTAGAGAGTTTGTAATATTTGTCTATTGATATGGCTAGCCCTGCGCTCCCTGTTGCTAGTTCGCCTGCTACTACTACAGTAGGGGCAGGAACATCACAGCTCGTCGAGACTGACGGGTTCCGCCTAAGAAATCTATGCTAGGTAGAGGGATGGGCTCTGTCCCTGGGATGATGTCAATGTTGGGGAGCACTAATGCTGGAACGCATATTCCACTCCAGTTTTGGGGAAAAAGAGGGTAAGCCAAATTTCCACCACATATCCATACCCGTCCTGGGGGTAAGCACCTTGAGCTAGAGGGAGCAGGTAGGACTTCTGAACACTGAATGGCTCCTACGTGACCCAGGTCCACAGATTTGGTGCTATTATGCAAATAACAAACAGACGATTCAAAGCTAAAAAGGACTTAAAAGGGTTTGACATAAGTACAGCTAGAAGAAGCAAAGGTTAGGTTACCTAGTCAGACAGGGATAGTCAGGGTCCAATTTTCCCCCATCTTCATACAAAGCCAACAACCAGCAGCTAAAGTAGGGTTAGAGAAATTAAGAAGTTTGTGAGTTTGCTTTAGGATGCTATGAGTATTTGGATCTAACTTCTCAGCAGGCATTCAGAGTCGGAGGGAGGGACGCCGGGGCCACTTAGGCATTAGGGTCTCCACCTCATTTGTAGCCCAGTCTATGGCCTCCTTCTCTCTTTCCTGGTCTGTTGGCCCTCTGCCATCCAAGATGTGAATGGGCGCCTTCAGGGGCCAGGAGACCAAGTCTCCCACTTCGGTCATGCAACTTGCGGCTTCCTAGGGAGACTTATAGCTACTAACTGTCCATTCCCCTCCCATGCTCCCCTTGTAAGTTTTGGTGAGTCTGGCCACCAAATATGCCCGGTTATTTTTGGTACACTCTCTATACTCCCTATAACACGGGGAATGAACTTGGCTAAGCTCCACAATCCAGCAGGGCATTTCCCCCCTGAAAAGGGAGGCAAAGGTTGAGGTTTTGCCCTTCACACCCATTTTGGTTTCTCCCCCTCATGGGAAGAAGTAGGGGACTGGAACTGGAGGTAAGCAATTCTAGTCCCACAGTCTATTGCTCGAGTGTACAGGAGCCTACTGTTGAGTTGATAGCCTCCCATGCAGTCACAGGGGTTTCCAAACAGTTTTTTTTTTTTACCAGTTCATCTGGGTTTATGGGCTGATCGAGTCCTCCTTCAGCAAGTGCCAGGAGGAGCATTGTCAGAGTCAGTGGGTGCATCAGGGCTAGAATGGTGTTTTCGCCGAACCCGAATCTTGAGGGTATTCTCAGTGCGCTCCACTTTCCACTCATTATAGTTGAGGTCAGCAGGGGCAGGCTTTAGATGGGAGGCATGAACCCAGGAAGCAATGCCGTCCACCTTAACAGCTGTAGGGGTGATTAGGAGGACGACATAAGGTCCTTTCCACGTAGGCTCCAGTGTCTGCGAGCGGTGCAGTCTCACCAGGACCTGGTCTCCCGGCTTGAAGGGGTGTGGCACCATCAGTTCTCCAGGTTCATATGCCTGTTTGAGTTCCTTCCAGACTTGGCTTTGTAAGGCAGCGATGGTGGCCATCCAAGCTGCTAAACGAGTGGAAGGGGGAGAGAAAATATCATAAGGCTCAGAAAGCATTCGCACCGGGGGGGGTGCACCATACAACACTTCAAAGGGAGTTAGTTTACACAAAGAAGGCAAAGGGGTATTCCTAGCCCTGAATAGGGTGGAAGGTAGGAGGGTTGTTCAGTCCCTAATGCCAGTCTCTAGAGATAATTTGGTTAAAGTCTCCTTAATAGATCTATTCATCCTTTTTTTTGTTTTTGTTTTTGGGCCACACCCAGTGACGCTCAGGGGTTACTCCTGGTTATGCGTTCAGAAGTCGCTCCTGACTTGGGGGACCATATGGGAAACCGGGGGATGGAACCGCTATCCGTCCTAGGCTCGTGCAGGCAAGACAGGCACCTTACCTCCAGCGCCACCGCCTGGCACCCTATTCATCCTTTCTACCTGCCCTGAGTTCTGCGGGCGATAGGAACAGTGCAATTTCCAATCTATGCCCAGGGTCTTGGCTAACCCCTGACTTACCTGGGTCACAAAAGCTGGTCCGTTGTCTGACCCAATTACCTGAGGAAGACCAAACCTAGGGAAGATGCCATCTAATATCTTCTTAGCCACCACCTGGGCTGTTTCCTTCTTGCATGGGTAGGCTTCCACCCATCCTGAAAATGTATCTACAAAGACTAACAAATAATTTAGTCCATATTTGGCAGGTTTTATCTCAGTGAAATCAATCTCCCAATGTTGGCCTGGTCTCTCCCTCTCAGTCTCTTTCTGGTCCCCATTTTAGTAGGATAAGCATTTACCAGTTGACAGGGTTGGCAGGACCTTACAATTTTTTCAGCCATTTCTTTTAGCTTCTCCGGTTTGGGTACCTGAGGCCATTCCTTAATTAACTCCATCATTTTCCTGGCCCCTAGGTGGGTAAGTTGGTGAAGAGTTTGCAGGTACTGATTTACCTCTGGTTTCTCTTCAGAAAGAATGGAGTCTATGCTGACACTGGCGGAAGGTTGTCGGGTTCAGTAACAGTAAGCACAGGGATCTCCTTCGTGCGGGATGCCATTGCCTTCGCCGCTGCATCAGCTCTTCGGTTTCCAGACGCAATGTTCTCCTTTCCCATTTGATGACCTGGACAGTGAACTATCACCAGTTCTCTGGGTAGGAGAAGAACAGATAGAAGACGCAGTATTTCTTTGTTTTTAATTTCTTTTCCTGCAGAGGTCAGGAGTCCCCTCCTTTGGTAGATAGCGCCATGGACATGGGCAGTTCCGAAGGCATATCTGTGTAGATGGTTGCCCTTTTTCCTGCTGCCATTTCCAGTGCTCTGGTAAGGGCTATTAACTCAGCTCGCTGAGTAGAAGTTCCCTCTTTCAGGTACTGGGACCAAATAATGTCAAGATCACTCACCACTGCAGCCCCAGCTCGTCTCTCTCCATCTTGGAGAAAACTACTTCTATCTGTGTACCATATGACGTCAGGGTTCTTTAATGGTTGGTCCTGTAGGTCCCTCCTCAGTTCACTCTCTTCGGCCAGCAAGTCCTGGCAGTTATGCAACACTGGTGTCTCTGACTCTTCAGGGAGCAGGATGGCCAGATTTAGAATCACAGGTAAGCCGATGGTTATTCTGCCTTTGTCTAGAATGATACTCTGATAGTGGGTGATACGGGCATTTGAGAGCCAACGATCAGGGGGCTGCCGAATTATACTTTCTAAAGCATGAGGGGCTATTACAAGGAAATTTTATCTGCATCCTTTACCAGCAGTGCAGCTGCATCTATCGCCCTCAGACATTTAGGCCACCCGCTGGCCACTGAGTCCAGTTTCTTTGATAGGTAGGCCACCGGCCTTTTCCACAGACCTAGCATCTGTGTCAGCACTCCCCTTGCCATTCCCCCTTTCTCTTCTAGATATAAAGTAAAAGGCCTGCTAGCATCAGGGAGGGCCAGGGTTGGGGCTGTGAGCAGAGCCCTTTTGATAGAGTCAAACGCCCTCTGGCATTCATGGTTCCACTCGAACTTGGCATCCCCTTTCGTAAGGGGGTACAGGGAGGCTGCCAGATTGGCGAAACCAGGGATCCAGAAGTGGCAGAAACCTGCCGTCCCCAGGAACTCATGTAACAGCCGGCAAGTGGTAGGTGCTGGGATTTGTGCCACGACCTTCTTCCGGGCCTCCGTCAGCCATTGCTTTCCCCCTTGTAGCATGTATCCCAGAAACGTCACCTCTCTCTGGCACAGCTGCGCCTTCTTGACTGATGCTCTATACTCTAGCTGAGCAAGTTCCTTCAGCAGGTTATGGATCCTCTTCAGTTTTCCTGCAATCAAAATATCAACCACATACTGTAGCAAGGTAACCTGGGGGTGCTGGCTGCGGAAGTGACTCAAGTCTTGGTTCAAGGCCTCATCAAAGATGGTAGGGGAATTCTTAAACCCCTGAGGCAATCTGGTCCAGGTTAGTTGGCCTGAAATCCCTGCCTCAGGATTACCCCACTCAAAAGCAAATAAGGGTTGACTGGCCGGATGTAGGGATAGGCAGAAGAAAGCATCCTTTAAGTCCAATAAGGTATACCATACTCTCTCAGGACTTAAGATACTGAGGAGATTGTATGGGTTAGGCACAGTGGGATGGATGACTTCCACTTGGCTGTTAACTGCCCGTAGGTCCTGTACTGGCTGATAGTCCCCAGTTCCAGGATTCTTAATTGGGAGTAGTGGAGTATTCCAGGCTGACTGACATTGCACTAAGACCCCCTGTTGAAGAAGTTTCCGAATATGAGGAGTTATGCCTTTCTTCGCTTCCTGACTTATGGGGTACTGCCTGACTCTCAAAGGGACAGCAGTAGTTTTCAACTCTACTACTAATGGAGCCTGTAAGGTAGACAACCCCAGTCCAGCAGTTTCGGCCCAAGCTCCCAGAACTAGTCTCAACCAAAAATCGGTGTCTTGGTTTTCAACTGGTAAGGGATTCTCTGTAAATTGTCTATATTCATCCTCAGCCCTAATGGTCAGGACAGAGGTGGTAAGTGGTTGGACACTGGGATTAAGAAAAGCTATTTCTGGACCAGTTTCTTCAAAAGTTATCTGGGCTCTGAGTTTGGTTAGCAAGTCTCGTCCCATTAGGGGTGAGGGGCAGTTTGGTATGACCAGGAAAGAATGCTTGATTTCTCCTTTCCCCAAGTCCATAGTCCGGGAAGTAGTCCAGGAATGATAGCTACTTCCGTTTGCGCCTTGTACTAAGGATTGCTTACTGGAGAGAGATCCCAAAGGTTTCTTTAGGACCGAGTATACTGCTCCTGTGTCAAGTTCAAAGTCTATGGGAGTCCCCTCCACATTAAATTTAGCCCTGAGCTCCCAGAGGGGGTTGGAGCCCTGATCCCCCTATTCAGATTCAAGGGCCAGGGTCCTTGAAGGTCGAGGGGATCGTTGGGCTGGGTGCATTCCCAAGCCCAGTGTCCCATCTGGCGGCAGCGAGTACATTGGTCCTTGTCCAGGGGTCAACATCTTCGTGGGCCTAGGTCCCTACCTTTCTGATCTGCACTAGATCTGTCTACCGCTACTGCCAAGACCCTTGCCAGTTCCTTATTCCTTCTTCTGTCCTTTTGTTCTTCCCTCCTTTCTCTCTCTTCCCTCTCTTTCTCCTCTGCTTCTCTTCTTTCTCTGTCTCTCTTTTCCTGCCACTCTCTTCTCTCCTTTTCTAGCCGCTCCTCTCTTTCTTCCTTTGTTTCTCTCTTACTGAACACTTTCTCAGCCTCCTTTACTAGGTCCTGTAACGTCTTTCCTTGGATGTCCTCCAACCTCTGAAGTTTCTTTCTAATATCTGATGCTGACTGTCCTACAAAAGCCATAATAACTGAAGCCTGATAGGTTTCGGAGGTTGGATCGAAAGGGGTATACTTCCTATAGACTTCCATCAGCCTTTCTTGGAAAACCCCGGGAGGCTCATCGGGTCCCTGCATCACCTCTTTTACCTTAGCCAAATTGGTGGGCTTTCTAGCCGCTTCCCGGAGACCTCTCATGAGTGTCTGGCAATGGGTAAACAGATTCCCCCTACCTTCATATGTGTTAGGGTCCCAATTCGGTCTCCGCAAGGGGAAAGAGTCATCGATAACATCAGGTCTGGTTGTCACCAAGCCATCTAATCCTATCACATTTTTCCGGGCTGCTGCCAATATATGGTCCTGTTCTTCAGTAGTGAACAGGGTACAAAGCAGCTGCTGGCAGTCGTCCCAAGTAGGCTGGTGGGTGTTCATCAGAGAATCTAAAAGATTAATTAACCTAGTAGGGTCTTCAGAGAAAGAGGGATGATTAAGCTTCCAATTGTATAGATCAGAAGTGGGGAAGGGACAATACTGGAGGGCAGGTATCTCCCCCACCTCCCATCGTCCACCATGGGCCCTATTGGCCTCAGCAGCATGATTGGCAAAGCTCCAAATGCTGGATCTCTTCTGCTGAGGGTCCCCGCAGCTGGTCCTGTTCTCTTGCTCTCATCTGGCATGGACTCTGGGGATGATGGAGGCAAGGAGCTGCTCCTCTCTCCTCCTCTTGTGGCACTGGGGTAGGCAGGGAAGTGACCCCTCCCCCTCCCGTGGCTCCTCCCCTTCTTCCCTGAGGCACGGGGGAAGGCACGGAAGCAGTTCCTCTCTCTCCCTGCTGTGGCGTGGGGAAGGGCAGGGAAGCAGCTCCTCCCCCTCCCGCGGCTCCTCCCCTTCCTCCCTGTGACGCGGGGGGGGGGGAAGGCAGAGAAGTGTCTCCTCCCCCTCCCTGCTGCGGCACGGGGGAGGGCAGGGAAGCTGAGGAGGATTCTGATGGGGAGCGGGGCTCTGCAGCCACCTCGTCTGCTGGAGCGGAGGGGGCACGAGCAGAAGGGTGGTAAGGAGGGGGGTCAAAGAGAAGCAGGTCCGTAGTATCAGGGTAAATGCGGGGCACAGCCGCTCCTCTTTAGACTTTGACTCCAATTCCCCTTTTTCCTTCATGGGTAGGATCTTAGGCTCCGAGGGAGGCTGTAAAGAAGAAGGTTTATGGGGAGGAAGGAATGGCCGTACCCAGCCAGGGGGGCTTGTACAAAGGTCCTACCACATGAGAATGTAGGGTTCTTGATCAGGATGTCCATGCGGCTCCAGTCGGTACACGATGTCTTTTACTCTGTGAACATGGAAAGACCCCCCCACCCTGTGGCCATCCAACCTGAAAGGTAGGCCACTCAGCAGCACAGTAGGTCTGCCACTTTTACCTTTATATGACTAGGGAACGATTTCATGCACTGTCCTCACTTCTGACCAGTGGTACAAAGTAAGGGACAAAGGGGTAGTCTGCTTCTGACCCATAATGGGAGCAGGAAATCAAAGGAGTAGATGAGGAAAAGATTGGAGGGGGCAGAAGAGGGTGAAGAGAGAAGAGTTCAAAGAATTAGAGCCAACACACCTTCAGAACCTAGAATCTTCACACCCCTTCAGAACCTACACACACAACACCAGCTACAACAAAACAAAACAAACCAGAAAAGCAAAACTTCAAAAACGGAAGTCTCTAATTAATAGAAATAAGTTTCACCACAGCAGCCTGGGAATGTCTTCCTGCTGCAAACTCGAACTCCTGGGGGCCCTCCAGGGTCGTGACCTATAGTTCCTGAACTCGTCAATTCACTACCATCTGGAATCCACTTTGAGTAGGGACTCTCAAGTCCTTGGACACCCTACCATTTCTCTACTTCCATTTTCGATACACATCCAGACACAACAATGCAAGATATACTGCCAGTTTCTACTCACAAGTCACAGTCGATAACACAAGATACACTGCTAATTTCTACCCACAACAAGGTACAGCCGACAACACAAGACGCATTAACCTACCGAGTGGTCCATTCACAACTCCACTCCGGTTAGATCTGGCACCTTCTGGCTGGCTCGCCAATGTAAGGCCTGACGGTCTAAATCCTGTTCCGACGCGGAGAAATGAAGGGGCAACAACTCAGGCAAATGCTCAGGTGGATTCGTTTAATCTGGTATACCAGGGTCTAAGGTGTACTCCCAATAGAGCAGAGACCAAAAGACCACGTGGCACCGTGGGTTCCCCTTTATATAAGATGGGAAGTGGGAGGGGGAGGAAAGAGTGGAATGACGCCACTTCCTTAGGTTGGATTTCCACTACAGTGATATAAATGATCGGGTGAGGTAGGTCTAGGGGTGGTACTTCCACTACAGTAACATGCTCAAGAACATGGGGTCTTTACAAAAATGGTTCCTTCCCTAACTGGAACCTATTTTCATTCCTTTACAAAAGCATTGTACAGATTTAATGTGATTCCTCTAAAGATACACATGACATTCTTCAAAGAAGTGGATCAAACACTTCTGAAATTCATTTGGAACAATAAACACACTCGAATAGCTAAATCACTCCTTGGGAAAAGGAATATGGGAGTTATTATTTACCCCAACTTTAAACTGTATTACAAAGCAATAGTTATCAAAACAACATGATATTGGAATAAAAAGACAGACCCTCAGAACAGTGGAATAGGCTTGAGTACTCAGAGAATGTTTCCCAGACATACAATCACTTAATTTTTGATAAAGGATCAATAAATCGTAAATGGAGCAAGGAAAGCCTTTTCAACAGTTGGTGTTGGCACAAATGATTAAACATCTGCAAAAAAGGGAACTCAGACCCCCAGCTAACACCATGTATGAAGGTAAAATCCAAATTGATTAAAGACCTTGATATCAGACACGATACCATAAGGTATATAGAGCAAAATGTAGGTAAAACACTATATGACATTGAGACTAAAGACATCTTTAAGGAGGAAACAGAACTCTCCAAACAAGTTAAAGCACAGATAAACAGATGGAAATATATTAATCTGAGAAGCTTCTGAACCTCAAAATAAATAGTGCCCAGCATACAAGAGCCACCCACTGCGTGGGAAAAACTATTCACCCAATACCCATCAAATAAGGGCAATATCCAAAATATACAAGGCACTGACAGAACTTTACAAGAAAAAAACATCTAATCCCATCAAAAAATGGGGAGAAGAAATGAACAGACACTTTGATAAAGAAGAAATACAAATGGCCAAAAGGCACATGAAAAAATGCTCCTCATCACTGATCATCAGGGAGATGCAAATCAAAACAACAATGAGATACCATCTCACACCACAGAGATTGGCACACATCACAAAGAATGAGAACAACCGGTGCTGGTGGGGATGTGGAGTGAAAGGAACTCTTATCCACTGCTGGTGGGAATGCCATCTAGTCCAGCCTTCATGGAAAGCAATATGGAGATTCTTCAAAAACCTGGAAATTGAGCTCCCATACGATCCAGCTATACCACTCCTAGGGGTATACCTTAGGAACATAAAAATACAATACAAAAATCCCTTCTTCACACCTATATTCATTGCAGCACTATTTACAATAGCCAGACTGGAAACAACCAGATGACTTTCAACAGATGAACGGCTAAAGAAACAGTGGTACATATACACAATAGAATATTATACAGCCATCAGGAGAGAAAGTCATGAAATTTTCCTATACATGGATGTACATGGGATTTATTATTTTGAGTGAAATAAGTCAGAAGAATATAGACACAGAATAGTATCACTCATCTATGGACTTTAAGAATAATAAAAGACAATTTTTGCAATAATCCTCATAGATAAAGAAAGGAGGCTGGAAGGTTCAGCTCACTTCATGAAGCTCACCACAGAGAGTGGTGAGTGCAGTTAGAGAAATAACTACACAGAGAGCTATGTGAATGAATGAGGAAAGTGGAAAGCCTGTCTAGAGTGCAAGTTGGAGTGCGGTGGGGAGAAGGGAGATTTGGGACATTGGTGGTGGGAATGTTGCATTGGTGAAGGGGGGTGTTCTTACAAGACTAAAACCCAAGTACAATCATATTTGTAATCAAGTTGTTTAAAGATATTAATAAAAAATTTTTACAAAATAAATCCAGAAAAACACTACAACAATAAAGACCACACAAAAACAATTACCATGACCCCAAAATAAAAACAAAACAAAGCAAAAAAGAACAAAAAACCCTAAACAAACAGCAACAATAACAAAAAAATAATTTGTGCTTTTTTTTGCATAGGCACAGTAAGTATTGGGAATATTAGAAAGAGAATTGCTTTGGCCTAAGAGATACAGGGTTTCTGCACCATTGAGGTATACTGTCATGGGAATAACTACAAACTCCATACATGTTCATTTACTCTCCCCTAGGTTCTTTTGTGGTGTCTGGAAAACTTCTGTTCCATCATGAATGATAAAATCAGACCTCTATATCTAGAGATTTTGGTATCTGCACAGGTCAAAGAATGGAACCTATGATCAAGTCTTTATGGATCTAGAAGTTCTGTTCCATCACTGTTGTTTTAATCAGTCTTCTGTAGTTGGTGGTTTTGGTTTTTGCACTGATCCTAGGATGAAGCCTAGATAGAGTCTTTGATTATGTTTCCAGAAGATTTGTTCAATTGCAGTTTTCTCAGTCAGACCTCTGGAATTAGAGAATTGGTTGTTGTACAGATCATAGGCCAAGGCCTAGACTAGGGCATTTTTTTTATTGTCCCAGGATAATTTCTGCCCAGTCATGGTTGTCACAGTCAGTCTTATGTAGATAGCGATCTTGGCTTCTGCACAGATTAAAGGATGACAAGTCTTCTGATTTCATCCTATTGTTAGATGGTGAGGTAAGACAACCTGCTCTTAGATCAAGTTGTTGCCATTTCCTCATTGTCAGGATATCATATCAAAACAGGTGCATGTTTGGTGTCAGAAAAGTATTAAGAATGTCCCAGACAGAGTTTGGTTCTTTGAGCTGTTGCGGAGAACTGTTTTGGTTTTATGTCTAGGATTTAGGGTTCAGTGTTGGAGGTCATTGTCTAATCACCTGGTGTCTAAGTTGGATCCACATGATATTTGTTCAAGGTGGGAGGTGCCCTGTATTGTTAAAAAAAAGTATGAGCTCTTATTCCTAGTAGATAAGAGCTTGCTTCTATATGTAAAATTTCCTCTTTTTTAGTATGCCTTTGCAGGAAAAAATGGTGCTATATTATATTGCTGGTGCATTTGGGGGTGAGAGTATCAGGCTTCATCCTTTCTGTGCCCTGGTTTTGACCTGAGCTATTATCCCAGGCAAGACTTTTTTTTGGGGGGGGGGTTTGGGTCACACCCTAGCAGTGCTCAGGGGTTACTCCTGGCTCCATGCTCAGAAATTGCTCCTGGCAGACATGGGGGACCATATGGGGCACTGGGATTCGAACCAATGACCTTTTGCATGAAAGGCAAACGCCTTACCTCCATGCTAACTCCCGGGCCCCCAGGCAAGACTTTTTTAAAATATATTTTTATTTAAGTAACATGATCATAATTGGGTTACAGTCACAAGCAGAACACTCCCCCTTCACCAGTATAACATTCCCCAACTCCCTTCCCATCCCCTGCCTGTATTCGAGACAGGCATTCTACTACAGTTATTTGTTTTTAAGTTCAGTAAATTGTTTTTTTTAAAGGATAAGAGTAAAAAAAATATAGTAAAAGCGTGACAGTGGCAATCGCTGTTGTTTGCATAGGCCCGGAAAAATAGGGGGAAAACGGAAAAAATTCCTTGGCCTGATTACAAGAAGGCCTCACTCCAGAAGTTTATTGGCATAAGATCAATTCTGGGTTCCAGGCACACCAGTCTGTCCAACCCGAGTCATTCTCTGTGGTCCTAGTGAAACTTTTTCACACTTTAGCTATTGTTGATATCAGGTTCTTATATTTAAAGATTCTGTATCTATGCATTTATTTCATTGAAGTCAGGTTGATGTGGAGCATCCTCTAGTTTCAGCTCACCATTAGATGTGGAATGATCTGCCCTGCAAGCAGGCTGTTGCTGAGTCATCTGTGTGTTGAGAGCATTCTTTGGAGTAAGTCCATGACAGAGCAGTGGTAGGTCTTCCCTGGTAAAGGTTTGGATCCTGGTAATGTTACAGACAATTGTGGTTGTTTCCATAGATAGTATCCATTGTTCAGATGTGTATGGGCAATGCCCATTCTTCTGAGGCCTAAGCCAAATAATTATGCCAATGTTCAGAGTAGATATAAGGCCTAATTGCATTACCAAATTTATGTTCCCATCTCTATTAGATATGAACTTGTTTGCATATGTATTATTTCCCATTTTAATGTGCTTATGCAAAAGAGAAGCAATGTTACAAGATATTGTTGGTGCATCAGGGGGCCGACGAATAAAGTCCAACATTCCCTGTAACTTGGTTCAAACATGAATTCTATATAGAGATACTCTTCTACCAGTATTGCTTATAAAACAGATCTCAAAGGGAGAAATTCAAACAATCAAATAACAAAACCAGTGGGCAAAATTGTCACTATATGAGGGTATTCGAAAAGAGTTATAGATGTTAAAGAAATACTTCTGAGATATATAAAGGAGATACATATGTCCCTTTTATGTTTTAGAAATAGTCAAGAGGGAGGGTGCTATTTCCGAGACACCACTTTGGCCTGTGATTTGGCTAAGCAAAGCGTGCATGGAGTCACGTCATCCTCTGTTGCCTGCTAAAGCTTCTGAGTCCCGAGAGATGTTTGCAAGCTGAAAGTTCACCAGTAACCTCCCTGCCCCCTGAAGGAATGGGGAAGGAGAGAGAAGGCTGTGGGGGGGGGCAGCTGAGACTGCATCTTCCCCTAAGCTTGGCCAAAAAGCCTACAGCATGAAGCCATGTCATCCCCGTGTTGCCTACTGAAGCTTCTGACTCCCCGAGAGGCCTTTGCTTCCTAATTGCTGAAGCCAAAGTCTTCTCATCACCCCTTGCAGGAACGAGGAATCCTGGGGTCACCTTTAAATTGTTCCTCACCAGAACACACTCGCTGGGACCCTGAGCTGGCGACCAGGGGTAACCCTGGGGACCAGGAGGAATGAGAGAGAAGGCTGTGGGGGGCAGCTGAGGCTGCACCTTCCCCTTAGCTTGGCCAAAATGCCTATCATGTGGAGCCATGTCATTCCCTTGTTGCCCGCTGAAGCTTCTGACTCCCCGAGAGGCATTTGCTTCCTAATAGCTGGAAGTCAGAAGTTCACCAGTCCCCTCTTCACCCCTTGCAGGAACGAGAAAGCCTGGGGTCTCCTTTAAATTACTCCTTGCTGGAACCCACTTACTGGGACCCTGAGCAGGCGGCCAGGGGTAACCCAAGGAACTGGAAGGAAGGATAGAGAGAGCTGTGGGGAGCAGCTGAGGCTGCATCTTCCCCTTAGTTTTGCCAAAAAGCCTACCACGTGAAGCCATATCATCCCCACGTTGCCTGCTCAAGCTTTTGACTCCCTGAGAGGCGTTTGCTTCTTCATTGCTGGAAGCTGGAAGTTCACAAGTCCCCTCCCCACTCGTGAAGAAATGGGGAAGCCTGGGGTCACCTTTAAACTGCTCCTTGCCGGAACCATGCAAGACTTTTTCTTGTATGTTTTTGTACCAAGCAGAACCAAAAGAGGTGAAGCTAAGGAAGTGAAGAAAACAGAATCAAGACAATATATATTGTCAAGACTCTCTCTCTCTCTCTCTCTCTCTCTCTCTCTCTCTCTCCATATATATGTATACACTCACATATGTAGAGAAATTTTTTTAAAAAGTTAAAAAATAATTAAAGGGAACAAAGTGATGCAGGAGACTACCATACATTTGGGGATAAACAGGTTAAGAGGTAGTATTATATAGGTCTTAAACTTATAAAGGAAATATAGGTTTCCCCATTGTCTTTTGAGATTTTCTTGTGGGGTGTGGGGTCCACGGCACATTTTCATCGCACACCCTGGTCTTCTTGAGATTGAGAAAAGATTTGCCGCAGAGAGGTCTCAGGTAGAGTTCTTGCATTGGGGATCCTTCTGGAGCTGAGTCCCTTATCCAACAACAGTTCACGTTTGGGAGAGGTGAGAAGGAGGGCCACACAGCATGAGTCAGCAGGGGTGTTGGTTGTGGTTTCTTACTGGGGATGAGGTGTGGGTCTGAGTGGGTGTCCCTTCACTTGGGTGCTGGGTAATGGCTTATTGGGGTAGGAGGTAGGTCTTGATACCTAATGGGTTAAGAACTGAGGGTAGGGGCCGGAGAGATAGCATGGAGGTAAGGCGTTTGCCTTTCATGCAGAAGGTCATCAGTTCAAATCCCGGCATCCCATATGGTCCCCCATGCCTGCCAGGAGCAATTTCTGAGCATGGAGTCAGGAGTAACCCCTGAGCACTGCCGAGTGTGACCCCCCCATGCACACACAAAAGAACTGAGGGTAAAGAGCTTTAATAAGGTGAGATATCAGGTTGGAATTGGGGGGTGAAGGGATAATAGGATTTCTGAAGTGGGGAGAGGGACTAGTATATAGGAGGGGCTATATACTCTATAGGCATAGTTTGTTTACAATTTAGGTTTGGCTCTCGGTGTAGCAAGTTATCCCCTGAAGAGGTTCACTGATGGAGGGATGGAGAATGAGGTCTTTCCCCTCCAGCTCGGAGAACGTGTCTGCCACCCTGCTCAACCAGTGGTTCTGAGGTGAATGTGGTGGGAAGAAAGCCAAAAGGCAGCCAAACTTTCGAAGAAAACTGCTCTTTATTCCTTGAAGAGGCCGAAGTCCCAAAAAACCTAGGAATAGACCAGTAAGAACTAAAAGCTTCCCCCCTTCCACAGATGCTTGTTTTTTATCCCCAGATTCGGGTACCACCCTAGGGTGGGGGCAGAATGCCAGGTCACACCCTAGGGTAGGGCACAATCACAGATCAGGGTAGGGTCAGTAACATAATAATGTTTATATACACAACAATTCCCCCTTTTGTTTTTAGTAAACAAGCAATATTGTCTACAATTATTAAAGGAAAAAACTAGTCAATAGTAAAAGAGCAGCTGTTTGCATAAGCGCATCACAGGAAAATGTAAGGAAAAACTTCTAACCTAAACACAGGGTGTCTAAAACCAGAAACATGTATCAAGGAATCAGCTACAAGCTCCTGAGAAGATAAATCTGTAAAGATGAGGGGTCTGGAACCCTAAAAGACTGGCTAAAGACACTTGATGGGTCTGGAAAAGCTGATTGAAGCCTAGTACAGAAGATAATATCAAGCTGAATGAAGAAGGAAGGCCAGTACAGTCATCCATGTGTTGGGGCATCTACATTTCCTTTGGGATCGGTGCAATCTTGGGGTAGCCATTGTAGAAATGGTCAACAATAGCACTGTGTATGTGGATAGAACTCCAGAAATTTAGATAGCGCAGTTTAACTGGGATCCACAAATCCCAGGTGGCTTCATTTCCCACAAGCTTGTAGCAAACATGGTACAAAACTCCAACAGTCATGGATTTCTTCCTCAGGCTGAGATCAGGAGGCTTGTAGTTGTGGGTGAAGGAGATGAGTTGCACATGTGAAGGAAATCCTGAAAATTAAATTTTAAGGACTAGGAAAAGAGAAGGAAGACTAAATTTGGGAAGATAAAGTTAGGAAAAAGGGAACTATATACAAAATATGGAAAGCAGACAGACAATGAACAGGACATACACATACAGACTTCACAAAACATATGGCCATAACACTCACTTATACCAAAAATATTTGTTGGAAAGGATCCAAAATAGAGGAAAAGAAAAAGGAATTCAGCTGGATCAGCTAAAAGCGCTTTAAAATGTAATAGCTGGCAACTGTTTAGATGAATCATTTCAAATTCAAAAAACATTTTTTATGGCAGAGCAAAGCAGATCTGAAAGATAATTTTATGCATAATATAAATATGGAAAACTCTACTATAAATATATAATAGTATATATACAAAATTATTGTATAACAGTAATTCTATGATAGTCAATCATAGGCGAGAAGCACTGTGAAGAAAGTCCACCTAAAAATTATCATTATGTCAGCATCTTAAAACCTAAATTGAAGGAAATAAAGCAATACTTTTAAAATAAAAAGAGTGAAAAACGTTAAATGAGTATACCTAGAAATAAAAACAACATTAGTATGATGAGAAATTTTTCTTTCTTTCTTTTGTTTTTGTGGTTTTTGGGTCACACCCGGCAGTGCTCAGAAGTTACTCCTGGCTCCATGCTCAGAAATTGCTCCTGGCAGGCACGGGGGACCATATGGGGCACTGGGATTTGAACCAATGGCCTTTTGAATGAAAGGCAAATGCGTTACCTCCATGCTATCTCCCGGGCCCCGAGAAATTTTTCTTTCAGGTGAACCTTGACTAAATTAAATTGTAAGATTTCATGATTAACTGAGACCTAGAGCAATAATGAGATTAAGACATAAATTCACCGTGCAAGGAGTTACATTGGGGGGTCCATGATTTTCAATCCTATTCATTGATCATACCTGTGGAAAGAATCAGAGCATTAATAGCAACCGATAAGGAAGTGAAACGATTATCTGGTATTCATTGTAGGTCTTTAAGAAATATAACACAGGATGTATGCTGCTGTGGATTTCACTAATGTATTAGGGACTTTTTTGATCTTCTTGTCATCAAAATTGATCCAGTGTTGTTTTGCAGCAATTTTATAGTATGAAGTACAGTGCCCATAGTGAACTTTCCCATAATGGTTTGACACTGATGATAAGTTGTATTTCTTGGTTTTTGGGTCACACCCGGCAGTGCTCAGGGGCTACTCCTGGCTCCATGCTCAGAAATTGCTCCTGGCAGGCACGGGGGACCATATGGGGCACCGGGATTCGAACCGATGACCTTTTGCATGAAAGGCAAACGCCTTACCTCCATGCTATCTCCCGGGCCCCAAGTTGTATTTCTTAATCTTGCTTTTATTCTCTGAAGCAAATACTACTAAATTGAGGTCTTCTATAGGAAAATCCACATAAGTGAGCAATTTTTTTTATTTGTTTGCCATCAAAAGCGAAACGTTGGGGCCCAGGAGATAGCATGGAGGTAAGGCGTTCACCTTTTATGCAAAAGGTCATCGGTTCGAATCCCGGTGCCCCATATGGTCCCCTGTGCCTTCCAGGAGCAATTTCTGAGCATGGAGCCAGGAGTAACCTCTGAGCACTGCCGGGTGTGACCCAGAAACCAAAAAAAAAAAAAAAAAAAAAAAGCGATACGTTTCAAGTGTATTATAAGTACTTGTGGCAGTTTCCATAAGTACATTTTCTTTGAAAAATCTCTTCTAGTTTTGCAGCTGCTGCACTGAACTTTGTTGTCATCCCTTAACTCTTCTTCTTTAAAAAACTCAGAGAGGCATTCCTGTAATGTACACTTATCTGTAGATATAATGAACAAATGTTTCATAAACCTCAGACTTTTGGTGGCATGTGAGACACTGTAGTATAGATTTGAATTGTCCTTGAAAGAGATCATAAATAATAGATTTGTGAGCCTTTTGGTGTTCTGGACTAAATTGTTCAGAATTTTCATTTTCCATAAGATGTGTAGTTTTGTCTGTCATTAGATTTACAGTAATCAAATCCTGATGTAGTCCCTCTATTAGAAACATCAGTAGTTTGTGTGGATCCTGCTGATTGTGTCCAGCAAACTGATCATTAAGTAAACCAATTGTTACTTT
>PVKC010019173.1:0-19247 GCA_004027635.1 Crocidura indochinensis
CTTTTTTTTTTTTGTGGTTTTTGGGTCACACCCAGCAGTGCTCAGGGGTTAATCCTGGCTCCATGCTCAGAAATTGCTCCTGGCAGGCACGGGGGACCATATGGGGCACCGGGATTCGAACCTATGATCTTTTGCATGAAAGGCAAACGCCTTATCTCCATGCTATCTCCCGGGCCCCTGCATTACTTTTTTTTTAAACTAATATTTTCTCCAGTAAAAGAGCTGATGTTAGAAAAAAGTAATAATTATTCATCCTACTGAATATAAACCATCAAAATTTTCAAGAAGTTAACTTATGTTGGTGGTTGTATTGGTTTTAAAGCAAATAAATTGTGAACAACTATGTAATACATAGCCAATGTAAAATGATGGGACCGGTGAGGTGGCACTAGAGGTAAGGTGTCTGCCTTGCAAGCACTAGCCAAGGAAGGACCGCGGTTCGATCCCTGGTGTCCCATATGGCCCCCCCAAGTCAGGGGCAATTTCTGAGCTCTTAGCCAGGAGTAACCCCCTGAGCATCAAACGGGTGTGGCCAGAAACAAAAATCCCCCGCCCAAAAAAACCAAACAAAAAAAGTGATACATTTTTACACATATAAACAACCAAAACAAACAAACAAACAAAAAACCAAAACAGCAAATAAAGAGACTGTGGTGCTGTCATAACAAAGCCTGAAAAAGAATATAAATGATACCTGAAAACTACTGTAGGGCTTGAAGACAAATTCCGACGTTTAAATCATTATATGTCTCCTGAACTGAATTTGAAGAACTAGTTTTGTATCACTAAACTTTCATTTGATAATCATTCACAAATAGATAAAAAATATGATCTGGATGCATTGTTCCAAAGTACATTAAACATGGGGAAACAGAGTTCTGTTCTGTCAGTTAGAGGGTAGTTGGGAATTTGATATCAGATCTGAGGAGGGACTGGCAATAGGGGAAAGAGATAGTTCCAAAGAAAAAAATTAAGGTGCATCTTTAGCTTAGAAAAGTCAAAAGCCCCTTCGGACTCTTTCAGAATGTCGACTATTTCCATCCCTTTGAAAAACTATATGGACATTCTTAAAAAACAAAAGCAAAAACAAAGAACAACTAAAAATAGAACTTCTTTTTTTGGGTGGGGTCACACCCTGCAGCACTCAGGGGTCACTCCAGTCTTTACGCTCAGAAATCACTCCTGGCAGGCTTGGGGGAACATATGGGGTGCCGAGATTCAAGCCACCATTCTTCTGAATGCAAGACAAATGCTTTACCTCCATGCTATCTCTCCAGCCCCTAAAAATAGAACTTCTATATGACCCTAGGAATATATATGCCTCTACAAATATACCTAGGAATTCTATATGCTCCTAGGAATATACCGAGGGGCCCAAAAACAATACAGAAAATACCTCGCCACTCCATTGCAGCACTCGTCACAATAACTAGAATATAGGAAAAAACCTAAGTAACATATGCAGCTGGTAAAAAAAATAAAATTTGCTTATACATGAATGGATATAGAGAGTATTATTCTTAGTGAACTGTGCTATAGTGGCATGCTTTCTACTGAAGACAAATTCTCTAGCTCTTAATTTCTATTGCCTTTGGGAATGTATTATTCCCCTGCTAAGTTTTTTTTTTATATAAAATGTATGGGAGAGATAATTTTGTTTTGGTATCTCCCTTTGACTAACTTCACCTGGCATGATACTCTCCAGTTTCATACATATAGAAACAAATTGTATGATTTCACTTTTCATATAGCTACATAATATCATATTGTATGTGTGTACCATAGTTACTTTATCCATTCATCTCTTCTGGGGCACTTGAATTGTTTCTAAAATTTATCTGCCCTGTATAGTATTGCAATTAACAGAGGGTTCAAATATATTTCTTGCACTGTAATTTTCTGTTTTGAGCCCTTAGTGTGGATAGTAAGAAGTGAAATTGCTGAGTCATGGAAACTCAATTATTAGTTTTTGAGAAGTGTCCACGTTGTTTTACAAAAAGCCTGAACTAGTTTACATTCCTGCCAGCAGTGAACAAGGATGCTTTTCCATGCCAGTACTGTTTTATTATTGTTGCTTTTGGTATGAACCAGTTTATCTGGTCTGAGAGGGTATTTTATTGCTTTTCTTATTTGCATTGCAATGATAATTAGTGATTCAAAGCATGTTTTCACATGCCTTTTGGTCATTTGTACATCTTCTTTTTTTTAAATATATTTTCATCCTATTTTTGATGGGATCAATTTTTTTCCTTGTTATAAATGCCTTATATATTATGGATATCAACCCTCTGTCAGAAGTGTAATTTGGGCTAATATTTTCTCTTAGTGTGTGGTCTATCTTTATATTCTAGTCATAAATTAATTTGAGATGCAGAAGCTTCTTAATTTATTTACAATTAGATTACCTTTGCCACAATTTTTTGACCATTGGCATTGAATATTTGAAGATACTTTATCTCCAATGTCATGAAATAATTTGCCTCATGTTTTCCTAATATAACTTATGAATTACAGTCAGATATTGAGGTCATTATTTTATTTTATTTTATTTTATTTTGTATATTGTATATTCTATAGGTTTGAATGAATAAGTATTCATTTGATTGACAGTTTCCCATCACAACCTTATTTTTGCTCCATATTTTTGTCTATTATCAAAGGTGAAATGTCCATTTATCTGTGTATTTGTCAGTAGGATCTCAATTTTATTTCATTGATCTATAAATCTTTTTTTATTACAATGCCACACCATTTTAATCAATAATGATCTACAGAGCAGATTGAAATTGGGGAAAGTGAAGCATAGTATTTTCTTTTCTTCTAGGATGGCTTTGATAGCATTGACTTTGTATAATGCTATAATTAATATTGTCCTTTTGACAATATTAATCCTCCCAATCCACTAACATTAGATGACATTTTATCATGTCCTTTTTAAAATTTTTGTAGTGTTTTGTAATTTTAATTATGTAAGTTTTCCACCTCTTTTGTTAAATTAATTACTAGGTATTTGACTTGATTTTCTGTGGTACAGTTCTTTCCTACTTCATTATTTGTATATAGAAAAGCTACAAATTTCTGTGTTGATTTTTGTATACTGCCACTTTAATGCATAAGCTTATTGTTCTTAGATTTTTTGTGAAGACTTTAGGGTTTTCTATTATTTAATTTTATCTGCAAAAATTGAGTTAATATCTTTTCCATTCTAGATTTCTTAATATCTTTTTATTTCATAATAACATGGTGTTGTCTTAAATAAATAAAGATGAAGCTGGATGGAGATGGATGGAGATGGAGACCTCTGTCTGCTCTCCCAGGCCACGTGGCTCCATCCTCCATTAATCGATGGGTCTGGGGTCCAGGAAAGCGACGGGTAGAAATCTCACTCACAGGCAGGCTTCAGGAAGTAACAGCTTTATTCAGACCCTATCCACCACATGTGTGGCCTATATCATAACCAATTAAGCATTCAGCCATTCTTAGCTAGCCCTGCATCTTAACTTCTTTCAACCATCTTTCCTGTGACCTCCAAGCTGGCAAAAGGCCAAAGACTAAAGACCCTTCTCCTCTGGGTCAGAGCCCTTAAGTACCTTTCCCAGACCCCTCCCATGAACTGGGTCGGGTCTGCAGGTAAAGTTACAGGTCATATCCGCCCAAGACTCCTCCCATCAATAGGTGGGTCTCAGGTAGATTAACCTAAATCCAGGGTGGGGTTACACCATGGTAAGTACTTCTTATACTATATTGAATAAGTAATGGTGATAGTGGACAGTCTTGTTTTGAAGACTTAAACTTAATGAACTTCTTAAACTTAGATGAAAGGCTTTCCATTTTTCACCATTGAATACATTGTTTCATATGGGTTTGTAATAAATGGTCTTGACTATGTTGAGGAAAATTCCTTCAATTCCTGTTTTATCAAGAGCTGTCATGAAGAGAAGCTGAAACTTGTCAGATGCATCTCTGCATCTATTAATAATCAACTCAATTATCTAATAACCCAATAATTAATAATAAATATTATTATTTTTAAACTATTTATTGATTCATTGAGTGATTAATTGATTTCTGGGCCACACTCAGTGGCACTCAGGGTTTGCTCCTGTCTCTGTACTAAGAAATCACCCCTGCAGGCTGGGGGACCATGTGGGATTCTGGGAATGGACTCGGGTCCCTCCCAGGTTGGTCACATGCAAGGCAAATGCCTTCATGCTATGCTATCTCTCCAGCCTTTAGAATTATTATTGATAAACAATCTACTAATTAGTCTAACAATATTATTTTTTTTGTTTTTGGGTCTCATCCAGCAGTGCTCAGGGTTTACTCCTGGCTCCATGCTCAAAATTGCTCCTGGCAGGCACGGGGGACCATATGGGGCACCGGGATTTGAAACGATGACCTTTTGCATGAAAGGCAAATGCCTTACCTCCACGCTATCTCCCGGGCCCCTACTCTAACAATATTATTAATGATAAAAAATCTACTAATTAGTCTAACAATCTCAATAATATACTTTCTATGTATCTATTAATATAACTATATCATTCTTAATTTTCCATATATTGATATGGTATATCAGTGTTTTTCAACCAATGTGCTGTGGCACACTAGTGTGCCGTGGGAAAAATTCCAATTACATCCATAACATGCTGCTTTGGCATGATTAGTCTATTTGTGAGTCGAAGCACATGTTATGGACTATAAAAACTGAAATCAGAGAGACTGAGAACTGTTGACGAAGAGCTTCATGTGTATCTTTCTTCGATTCCTGCCATAATATCAGCTTTATATTCAGCCAAACAGGCCCAGGTTTCACACTGACTAAGTAAACAGAAACATTAACAATGATAAGATACCTTATTATTTCATAATAAAGTAATTATAAAATAATTTTGTTGTGTTTACTTGATTCGTATTCAGGAGAATTACTTTTCTATAGTCAATATTGGCACAGTTAAAATTTTTTTTAACATTTTCTAATGGTGATGTGCCTCGTTATTTTTTTTTTTTTATGAAAAATTTGTGCCTTTGCACAAAAAAGGTTGAAAAACACTGTGTGGTATATGATGTTTGTTAATTTGCATTTGTTAAAATATTTGCATTCCCAGGATGATTTCTACTTGGTCACAGTAGGCTATCTCCAATGACCCATATTGGTCATCCCCAATAAATTTTTTAAATTAAATCAATGCGATAAACAGTTACAACAAAGTTTTTCATGATTGAACTTCAGTCATAAAATGTGTAACACTTATCACAAACCAATGCACATTTCCTGCCACTAATGTTCCCAGTTTCATTTCCATCCTCCCCTCTGCTTTTCTACTTTACTGCTTCTTTTGCAGACAGTTTTTCTTTTTGTATCTCTCCTGTTTCTTAGTTTTTTATTTATTTATTTTTTATGGGGGCCTACATGTGGGGGTGCTTAGGACCATAGAGGACCATATGTGATGCCAGGAATCCTGGCTCTGCACTTAGGAATCACTCATGGCAGACTCGGTGGGCCATATGAGATGCCAGGGGTCAAATGTGGGTCAGCCCTATGCAAGGCAAGCTTCACACCCACTGTGCTATTGCTCTAGCCCCTGTTTTATTTTTTATTTTCTTGAGACACTGTGATTTGCAATATTGTTACTGAAAGGGTATCATTTATATCACTTTACCTCTGTTAAGCACCCAAATCTTATCCAAAGTGATCATTTTTAACTATTGATACAGGGGACACTTCTCTGTCCTAACTGTATTTTCCTACTCTTTGTGGCAAGATTCCAACCATGAACCAGTCCTCCTGACCCTTATTTCTATTGATTTTGGCTATGATTATCATACTACTATTTTATATGTCACAAATGAGAATCATAATCCTATCTCTAGCCCTCTCACTTGTTTTGCTCAGCATAGAACTCTCCATATCAATGCATATAAGCAAATTTTATGACCTCATCTTTCCTAACAGCTGCATAATATTCCACGGTGTAGATATGCCACAGTTTCTTTAACTTCACCTGTTCTTGGGCACCTGGGTTGTTTCCAGATTCTGGGTATTGTGAATAGTGTTGGAATGATATATGACTTTTCTGCATTGTGTTTTTGGGTCTTAGGTTATATTCCCAAAAGTGGTATTGCTGAGTCATTTGGAGTTTAATTTCTGGGTTTTTTATTTGTTTGTTTTTGTAGATATATCCATATTGTTTTCCATAAAGGCTGCTCCAATCAACATTCCAACCAACAATAAATGAGAGTTCTTTTCTTCAAGTGTTCTTGCCAGCACTGGTTGTTCTTGTTATTCTTTGTTTGTTTGTTTTTGGGCCATACCAGGCCATGCATAGGGGTTACTCCTGGCTCTGCTCTCAGAAATCACTCCTGACAAGCTCAAGAGGACCATATGTGATGCCAGGAATCAAACCCAGGTTTGACCTGAGTTGGTTGCATGCAAGGCAAATGACCTACCGTTGTGCCCTCTCCCTGGCCCCATGGTTGCTCCATTCTTAATGTCTGATAGTCTCTGCAATTTGAGGTGATAGTGCAATGTGATTTTGACTCACAAATTACTGATGATTGATGATGATAGCATTTTTTTAATAATACATTTGGCCATCTACTCCTTGCCTGAGAAAGTTTCTATTTACCTTTTATGTGTTTTGATGGAGTGGATTTTTTTTCTTGCTAAGCAGTGACATATATGTTAGATATTAACCCTTTATCAAATAGGTATAGTGTGAATAGTTTTTTCTATTCCATAGGTGGTCTTTTTATATTGGTCCTCTTAGGTGGAGAAGAATCTTAATGAAATGTAGTCCCATTAGTTTATTTTTACTTCTATTTTCTTTGTCAGTGGTGTTTTACCCTTAAAGATATCTTTAACTTTAGTGTCATGTAGAGTTCTTCTTATGCTTTCCTCTATATACATTATTCTTTCAGGTGTTTAATTTATTTTAATTTTATTTCAGGAAATATGTTTGAGCTCAGTTTCTTTCATTTAACTCAAGAGGCTTCCCACTTCTTTACTGATTGAAGACATTTTCCTGCTCACATATTTTGCTTCTTTATAAAAAATTAACTTATCTGCTTGAGAATATGCACCAGAATGTTAAATTCTATTCCACTAATGTGATACTATGTAATTATTGCAATACTATGCCACATTAATGACTACTGCTTTGTAGTAGATTTTAAATTTGGGAAAAGTAACGCTCCAACATCTTTCCCTCCAGATTGTTTAGAAATTCTTGGGGAGCTTATTTTTCTATATGAATTTCAGAATTGTTTGATCTATTTATTTCGAAAATATCATGGATGATATTTATAGAAGTTGTATTGAATCTGTACATTGCTTTGGGGCGTTATTGCCATTTTAACAAAGTTAATAATCCCAATCTATAAACAGCCGATGTGTTTTTATTTCCTAGTATCCTCTTTTCTTTCTTCCTTCCTTCCTTCCTTCCTTCCTTCCTTCCTTCCTTCCTTCCTTCCTTCCTTCCTTCCTTCCTTCCTTCCTTCCTTCCTTCCTTTCTTTCTTTCTTTCTTTCTTTCTTTCTTTCTTTCTTTCTTTCTTTCTTTCTTTCTTTCTTTCTTTCTTTCTTTCTTTCTTTTTTTTTTTTTTTTTGTTTTTGACCACATCCGGCGATGCTCAGGGGTTACTCCTGGCTGTCTGCTCAGAAATAGCTCCTGGCAGGCACAGGAGACCATATGGGATACCAGGATTTGAACCAACCACCTTTGGTCCTGGATAGACTGCTTGCAAGGCAAACGCTGCTGTGCTATCTCTCCGGGCCCTAATTTCATCTTTCATATGTGCTAAGCTCACCATTCTTTGTGGTAAGCTTTATATCATGGGCTGTACATTCCAGCCCACATATCTGTTGTCTTGTGTATTATCACAATATTTTTCTTATTTTTCTTTTTGGGCCACACCTGGTGATACTCAGGGGTTACTGAAATCGTTTTTGGATTGAGGGACCATATGGGACACCAGTGGATCAAACTGTGGTTTGTCCTGGGTCAGCTGCATGCAAGGCAAATACCACACTGCTGAGTCATTGCTCTGGCCCCAATGTCTTTCATTTTTCTTAAAACTCATAGATGAGTGAGACTATTCTATGCCTATTTCTCTCCATCACTATTATTTCACTCAGCATAATAGTTTACATATCCATTCAAGTATAGGACAATTTCATGACTTCATTATTTTCTGATGGCTGTATAATATTCCATTGTGTATATGTAGCACATTTTCTTTAGCCACTCATCTGTTTTTGGGCACCTGGGTTGTTTCCAGATTCTGGATATTGTAAATAGAGCTGTTATGAATATAGGTGTTCAGAAGGCCTTTTTTGTTGAAATTTACACACTTATAATGATCATTTTAGGTGAGGACATTGTCATGAACATAGGTCTTTAATATACAAAGCAATTGGGGCCCAGGAGATAGCATGGAGGTAAGGCGTTTGCCTTTCATGCAAAAGGTCATCGGTTCGAATCCCGGTGCCCCATATGGTCCCCCGTGCCTGCCAGGAGCAATTTCTGAGCATGGAGCCAGGAGTAACCCCTGAGCACTGCCGGGTGTGACCCAAAAACCAAAAAAAAAAAAAAAGAAGAAAAAAATATACAAAGCAATTGCTTTTGCTCTGAGTTCCATTGTATACAACAATAGCAATTAAACATATTAAGTGTAATTAGTATAAAAACCCTACAGTAATAAATTATTATCTCACACCATAAAGTCTGGCACACATCACAAAGGACAAGAACAACCAGTGCTTGCTTGGATGTAGGTAGAAAGAGATTCTCAATCACATCTGTTTGAAATGTTGGCTGGTCCAGGCTTTTTGGGAAAACAATATATATTTGTCAAAAAAACTCGATATTGAGCTTCCATGTCCTAGAAATACCATACTTAGGAACATACCATAGAAACATAATAGCACAATGAAGCAAACATTCCTATGTTCATTACAGCACTATTCACAGGAGGCCAGTTTTGGAAGCAACCCAAGTGTCTGAGAACAGATGGGTGGATAATAAACTATGGTACATCTAGACAGTGGCATACTATGTATCTTTTAGGAAAGATAAATAATCAAATTTGCTTTTACATGGATGGATATGAAGAGTGTTATACTGAGCTAAATGAGACAGAGATAGGGATAGACATAGAATAATTGCTCTCATTTGAAAAGAGATTACTATGACTATGACAGATGAATATGATGACTTGAACAAGAATTGGGTGTTGAAAGGACTCAAAGTTATCTGTATGATATTTCTTCAGTAACAATATTAAAAACCACAGTGTCTAAAATGAAAACAAACAAAAAAAAGAGAGTGTAAAAGAGTCTAGAAAATGTCTGCCACAGAGGTAGGTAGGCAGTAAGAGGACTGGGTAGATGGCAGGAGGTAAACTGGGAACACTAATGGTGGGAAATGTGCAGTGGTGAAGGGTGTTGTTCATGGCATAACTTAAACTCAATATTGAATAACTTTGTAACAGTAAAAAAAAAACCCACAGCTGTCATATGAACAACCTTATAAAGTATGGTGTTTAAAAATAGTAATTTTTAAAGATAAAAGAATAATCACTTAGACTGTAAATTTCCGTGTCTGACCCTGAGATCCATGATCAAAATGTCAAGCTTTTTATCTTATCCTTGGTTTTTTTTTTAGCACTTGTAAATAAGTAATTTTTGAAATTACTAATGGGATCATACCCCTGATTCTCCTGCATTGGTTAACCAACTGTATTAGCCAGGCTTGGGCCTGTAGATGCTAGGATGCTTAGAGGATTTAAATGGTATTTGTGTTAGGATTGTGTACTACCACACCAGTTATCCTCCTGTACTGCCAAACATAATTTTCAAGCTCTAATTCCCTTCACTAGTGTCAGTTCCCTCCAACAATTTCCTCAGTTACATTTTGTCCCTTACCCCAATGGGTCCCATTCCCAACCCTAATCTGCTTCTATGACAGACACTTCTCATTATTTCACTTTCCTTATTTTAGGCACTATAATTATAGGCTTTAATATTCAAGGTATGTTTCCTCTAAAACCCAACAGCATCTCTAAAGTATGGCATGTATAAATGTGTGAAAATATGTTAAAGGAGGTATAGCTCTTGTAAGTTATTTTAGTTATTATTAGAAAAAATTTCACAAATAAGTTTTATTATGGTGCTCAGTACCTTTTATGACACCTAGCTTCTTGCCTCTGGCTGTCCCAGTCTACATTTTATCATAATTTTATCTCTGCATTCCTTAAATTTATCCTTTGATCAGTTAGGAGATTCTTGGTTTAAATTTACTTATCTAGAGCAGGGGTCTCAAACTTGTGACCTGCGGGCTGCAAACGGCCATCCGTACAACATTTTGTGGCCCTGCCCTAGAGGAATTCTTTTTTGTTTTGTTTTGTTTTAATTGTTTGGGTCACACCCCCCAATGTTCAAGGCTTGCCGCTGACTTTGCACTCAAGGATCACCCCAACTTTGCCTCCTGTGGCCTGCAGGTAAATTGAGTTTGAGACCCCTGATCTAGAGGGAAGGTATTATTGCTTTCAATAAGTGGTTTAATACAAATAAACATTCAACCATTGAAATGAGAATAGGGGTGTTCAGGGAAACCTACCCATTCATAATTTTTACTAAACACTCCTAAAGTTTATTTCAGGTTTTACAAACCACAATTGTGAAGTTCATTCTTTCCTCATGTTTGTAGACAAATTGAATAAAAATTTCCCTTAAGTGAACCAGAAAAGAAATGCTTCAAATTCAAAGGCAAAGATATACTATAATATAGCCAGATGGCTTGTGCTGCTGTGTTAGAGGAGTGAGAGAAACTCCTAATGATGAAAGAACATGCTATATATGATGCACAGATTGCATAGTATAGAGTGTCTGATGCAAATTGACCCATGCAGATTAGACTCCCTGCAGTGATTGTCAGTTTCTACTCTCTCTATACCTTTTCATCTCTTAAGGAACCTGTACCATCTCCAACTTGGCTATCCTGGGGCTGTAGCTCCAGCAGAGTAAAGAAGAGTTTCTCTGATGTCTGGGTCAGGAAGCCAATTTCTGCATTTGGATGTAGACCATAGAGGTATGGTGATTCTGGAGGCAGTTCAGCATCAATATACTGAAAAATAAGAGTTAAATTACTTAACAACCAATTAAGTTATTTTCCCATTTCTAATTCAAGGTCATAATCTGAAGGCCATTGGAGGTATTGGGAGACCAGTGCTTCTGTTTCTCCAGGCAACTAATGCTGAACAACCCCAATGGTATAGTATGGCCTTTACTTCCTGTCTGTCTTTTTTTGGGTGGGGGTACACTCAGCATTGCTCATGGTTTATTCCTGGCTCTGCCCTCAGAAATTGCTCCTGGCAGGCTCAGGGGACCATATGGGATGCCAGGATTCAAACTGGGGTCCGTCCTGTGTTGGCTGTGTGCAAGGCAAATGCCTTACCACTATCTGTCACTTCATTCCTCTGTCTGTCTTTCCTTTCTATTTGTTATATTATTCCAGAAGAGTTTTCCTGAATTCTCATCTCTCTTTTGCTGGAAGTCTTGGTAGCTTTCTCTATCTCTAAATTCATTTTCTCCCATTGTTTCCTTATATACACCTGTTCCTCCACAAAAAGGAAGTCATACAACAGTGTTTCAGAAATAATTATTACTATCTAATTTTTTGATATTCAAGGTATTCAACTGTACTGGTAATCTTTTTTAGTATCTTTATTTAAACACCTTGATGACAAATATGATTGCAGTTGGGTTTCAGTCATATAAAAAATACCCACCTTCACCAGTGCAACATTCCCATCACCAATATTCCAAATCTCCCTCCCCACCCCAACACCGCCTGTACTCTAGACAGGCTTTATACTTCCCTCATTTATTCACATTGTTATGGTGTTATGGTAGTTCTCAATATAGTTATTTATCTAACTGCACTCATCACTCTTTGTGGTGAGCTTCATGTCATGAGCTGGACCTTCCAGTGACAAAGAGATTTGTCACTGAGAATTATTGCAAAATGTGTTTTATTTTTCTTAAAAACCATAGATGAATGAGACTATCTGCATCTATCTCTCTCCCTCTGACTTATTTCATTTAGCATAATAGATTCCATGTACATTCATGTTTAGGAAAATTTCATGACTTCATCTCTCCTGATGGCTGTGTATATTCTAATGTGTATATGTACCACAGGTTATTTAGCCATTCATCTGTTGAAGGGTATCTTGGTTGTTTCCAGAGTTTGGCTATTGTAAATAGTGCTGCAATGATTATCGGTGTGAGGAAGGGATTTTTGTATTGTTTTTATGTTCCTAGGGCAGTGGTCGGCAACCTTTCTTTTCAACTGAGCCAAATCTTGCCAAAACTATGATTGAAATTTATTTTGAGAGCCACATTTTGTGTGTGTGTGTGTGTGTGTGTGTGTGTGTGTGTGTTTGGGTCACACCCGGCAGTGCTCAGGGGTTACTCCTGATTCAATGCTCAGAAATCACTCCTGGCAGGCTCAGGGGACCATATGGGATGCCGGATTCGAACCACTGACCTTCTGCATGAGAGGCAAACACCTTACCTCCATGCTATCTCTCCAACCCCAGAACCACATTTTTAAAACCGAAAATACATAGGATGGTACACTGTTTTTAGTTTCAATAAGTTTTTTTTATTGAGAATATTCTGCATACAAGTATCCACATAGGTTGGAAGGATACAAATAAAACAACTAATAAAACAAAACCTTTAGAACGATATTATTTATTAATAACGTTAAATTCCATAAAATTTTCCTTACAATGTAGAGAAAATTACATCCTGACTATGACTGATAAAGTCACAAACACGAATATGAACATTGGCCTTGCATTTCCTTGGATAGTTTGAGTAAGTTAGGTTTGTATGTTGTTTTTAATTTTAGGCACGATTCATGCTTGAAAATGATTGTTTGCATAAATATGTAAACCCGAACAAGGAAAGAACAGCAAAATCTAGCTTTTTTAGTTGATTATATGAGTCAGGAATATTATTCCAGGTGTTAAAAATCAACATATCTTCCTTCTCCAGGTCTTTCAAAGCAGACCACTTGTGCTGTGAACTAAATTCACATTTGTGTTTCTCCAATCTTTCTAAATTAGCACAAAGAAGTTCAAATTTTGAGCTCCACAGTTCTTTGTTTTTTAATTCCAGCAATTGCATTTCCAAGTTGCCAATGTCCATATTAAAGAGAGAAAAATTTAATTCCGTTACAGTGGCATCCAGAGGTTTTTTTAAACAAAGGTCAACCGTCGCTTTGCTGTTTCTGAAATCCTGAAACCTCTTGAGAAAAGCTTCCCTCATATTTAAAAGTACTGGTTTAAAATAGGTAATGTCAATATCAGAATTATTTTCTTGGCGATGTTTCAACAGGCTTGGAAGGTGAATCAAAATTTCTGTCAAAATCTTGAGCAATAACAGATCATTTGTTTTCAAACGAAATAACTTCTAACATTGAAAAACTTGTATTTCCTTTCCCCTGCAGTTTATAATTAAGCTGATTTAGATGTTAAGTAATATCCACCATGAAATACAGTTTTTGAATCCACTGATCATTTGTTAATTCTGGATAGTGAACACCCTTCTTGAGGAAAAATACTTTGATTTCTGATAATAAGTAAGCAAAACGTTTCAAAATGTTTTCTCTTGAAAACCAAAATGTGCTGAAAATTTGAAACCTTACAATATGGAGATGAAACAGGTAAAAGAGAAAAATCTTTTAACAATCTTTAAAAGCAAGGACAGTGATTTCACTGAAAGGAAAAACATCTATTGACACTTTAGTGTGTGCTGCAAGAAACCAAATTAAAATACACACAAAAACAAAACTGGCACTTTGTTAAAGGCATAAGATATAATATCATAAAAGAATTATAACAGAGTGCCCGAAACATTTTAAAAATAATTTTTATTTAAGCATATTTGTTACAAAATTATTCATATTTGCATTTCACTCATAGAATTACACCACCCTTCACCAGTGCACTTTCCCCACCACTAATGTCCCTTGCTTCCTTCCCCTTCTCCCTCCTCTGCCTATGTCAGGGGCAGGCATTTTGCTTTTTTTTTCTCTCTCTCTTGTCCTTTATGACACTGAGGTTTTCAAAACTTCCTTTATGACTCTGTGGTTTGCAATACTGTTAATTAAAGGGTACCATGATTGTCACTTTTCATTTTCAGCATCCAGTTCTTGTACAGAGTGATAAGTTCCAACTATCAATATCATAATGTACCTTTCTCTATTCTAACTGATCTCACCACTTTTTATGGCAAGTTTCCTATCATGGATTACTCCTCCTGTCCCTCATCCCTATTTTCTCTAGATATTATTACCATATTGCCATTTATTATTCTTATATGCTACAAATGATTATTCTGTGTCTACACCTCTCCTTCTGACTCATTTCACTCAAAATAATAATCTTATGTGTTGATGCATGTACAGATGATGCACTGTGCAAGGCTCAGTGTTTTTGTGTAGTCACAAAGAACAAGTTGCACACCTGTACATTGTATCCACTAATTGTATGATAGATTGGATTAAAAAAAACTCCTTGCTGAACTAAACTCTGTGACAGATGACGCAGTGAAGATAATTTGTGATATTCACAATTGTGATCAAATCCAGGCTATTCACCACCCTGGGTGAGAGTATGGATGCCCACTACTAGCATCTTATTCACGAGGAAGTGAAGTTGCTGTTAAGGGAAAGGGTGCTCTCTCACCTTGTTGGCAAGAGGAAAGAAGTAGTGCAGATCTGTGAGAACAGAACTCTGACTTTGTACAGCCTCAGTTAGACAAGGAATGGGTAACTAAGCTTGTGTATTTGCCAGTTTATTTTCTCTATGAACTTAGTATTTTTCTGCAGGGGAGTTTCACAAGTAGTTTTTACAGTGAGGCATAAGATGGATGTGTTAAAAAAAAAGAATCTGATTCTGGGATAACTGTGTCTGAGAAGGAGATATTGAAATGTTTCCACTCTTGCAAAAAATTTCTGATTGCCACTTATATTATGCAGAAAGTCATAATTAATATGAAAAACAGCATTTAAGGACATTAGCTCACAACTTTAATCATGAGTACTCTGAACATGAGAATCCACTGGAAAAAAAAACTCTTGGTTGAGAATTCCTTTATAGAAGATGCCCACTCTTGTGCAAAATAAAATATGTGCTTTAAGATCACTCAAGGCACTGTATTTCTAAACCCCACCCAACCTGCTCTGAAGAAGCAGGGTAGCAGGAAAGAAATAATAAACCAAGCTAGCCAGGAAAGGATAAGCATGGAGTCCATGGCCTTTTACCTTGTACTCTCTGCCTCGAGCCCCAAAAGCTAGAACACCTCCTATTAAAACCAATTCCCAATACCAGGAGACTTCAGGTCAAGAGAGAGACAAAAGTACATTTCAGTGGGCTTTTACATTTCAAAGGAAGAGGTTTAAGAAAGGATGACCTTGGGGGAACACCTTCGTCTGGGGTTGATACTGGATATCATCTTACACTCTTGGAGCCGATCACCAGAGCTGCACACTTGGCGCATACTGACAGAGGCTAGGAGCAGAGTACTGACTCCTAGCGGCCGACTGGCACACAGAAGAGCCAAATTAAAAGTGTAAAGAGCCAGATGTGGCTCCCGAGCCGCAGGTTGCTGACCACTGTCCTAGGGTATATCCCTAGGAGTTGTATAGCTGGATTGTATGTGAGCTCAATTTCCAGTTTTTAGAGGAATCTCCATATTGCTTTCCATAAAGGTTGGACTAGACAGCATTGCCACCAGCAGTGAAAAATAGTTTCCATATCCCTGCCACCACTGCTTGTTCTCATTCTTTGTGATTAGTGCCAATCTCTGTGACATGAGATGGTACTTCATAGTTGTTTTGATTTTCATCTCCCTGATAATTAGTGATGTGAAACATGTGCCTTTTGGCCATATGTATTTCTTCTTTGACAAAGTGTCTGTTCATTTTTTTCTCCCCAATTTTTTTTTCTTTTCTTTTCTTTTTTTTTTTTTTTTTGGTTTTTGGGCCACACCCGGTGACGCTCAGGGGTTACTCCTGGCTATTCGCTCAGAAGTCGCTCCTGGCGGGCACGGGGGACCATATGGGGAACCGGGGGGTCGAACCGTGGTCCGTCCTAGGTTAGCGCAGGCACCTTATCTTCAGCGCCACCGCCCAGCTGGGATTAGATATTTTTTCTTTTTTCTTGTAGAGTTCAGTCAGTGCCTTCTATATTTGGGATATTAGCCCCTTATTTGATGAGTGTTGGGTAAATAGTTTCTCCCACTCTGAGGCTGGCTCTTCTATCCTGGGCACTATTTCCTTTAAGGTGCAGAAGCTTCTTAGCTGAATATATTTCCATCTGTTTATCTCTGCTACAACTTGTTTGGAGAGTGTTATTTTCTCCTTAAAGATGCCTTATTCTCAATGTCATGGAGTTTTTTTTCTTAACTATGTGTTGTTCTATATACCTTATGGTTTCAGGTCTGATATCAAGGTTTTTAATCCATTTGGATTTTACCTTCTCACATGGTTTTAGGTAGGGGTCTGAGTTTGCTTTTTTGCAAATGGGTAGCCAGTTGTGCCAACACCATTTATTGAAGAGACTTGCCTTGCTCCATTTAGGATTTCTTGCTCCTTTATAAAAAATTAAATGATTGTATGCCTGGGAAACATTCTCAGAATACTCAAGCCTATTCCAATGATCTGAGGGTCTGTCTTTATTCCAATACCATGCTTTTTTTTTTTTAAAATAACTATTGCTTTGTAATACAGTTTAAAGTTGGGAAAAGTAATGCCTCCTGTATTCCTTTTCCCAAGGAGTAATTTCCCTTTTTGATCTTGCAGCTTTCTGTATTCTATCTCTGCTTGTGGGATTTGTCATTGTGACTAGGATGTGTCAGGAGGTGCTATTCTTCAGGTCTCTTCTAGCTGGTACTCTTTAGGTATACAGGAATTGGTTACATGCCACCTTTAGCTCTAGAAGTTTCTCTGTAATGATGTTCTTGACTATTGATTCTTCATGGGGGTTTTCTTCCTGGGTCTCTGGGACTCCAATGATTCTTATGTTGTTTCTGTTGAATTTGTGAAAGATTTCTTTTTCATCTGTTCTCATTTTTTGAATATTTTGTCCAGCGTTTGATCATTTGCCTTAAGGTTCTTTTCCAATTTCTTCTGCTGTATTTAGTTGTTCTGCATCTCATCTTCCAGCTTGCTGATTCTGTCCTTGGCGACTGTTACTCTGAGAGGCTTTGCATTGAGTTTTTTATTTCATCTACTGAGTTTTCAGTCCTATTATTTCAGTTTGGAGTTTTCTGATTATGTTCTATTCAGCTCGATCTATTCTTTCTTTGAGTTCTATGAACATCCTTCATATTAGTACTCTAAACTACTTGTCTGAGATGGTAGCAATGTGGTTGGTATACTTTGGGACATCAGAGCTGCCATCTTCATTCTCTATGCATGCTATTGTTTGGCGTTTTTTACCCATTGACATGGTTGTAGCATGACTTTTGCTACGTGTTGTGGTAGGGTTCATGGGCTGAGAGTTGTGTGAGGCTGTGAGGTTTCACTTTGTGGCTGCACTTCTCCCTGGTAGATGAACAATGATGGGATCAAGTTGATAAAATTCACCTCTCCCACAGGAATCAGAAAGTCAAAAACGGAGGAGTGCAGGGATTTATAAAGGCAGCAGCAGGAGTTGGAACCACCTTTGGGTTGGGATGCCTACCTCGTCGGCGAACAATGATGGGATCAAGTTGATAAAGTTAGCTACAGACTCTCTGAGAGGTCTCCCACAGGGATCAGTAACAGTAATCTTAATTTCTTTCCTTTTGTAGTGAGGGAAGGCAAAATTAGCAGTGCTTGGGAAGCTCAGGCAATGCCAGGGATAGAATCTGAAACTCCTGATTGCAAAGTATATGTTATTCTAAAATATTTTTTAATTTAAATACCCTTTACCTGATATAAACTTAGTTTTAATCACCCTAGTTTGATAATCAAGTACTGAAAAGAAATCTAAGAAGGGTCTGAATATAGAGTTCAAAAGACTAACATATACTTTGCAACCAGGAGTTTCAGATTCTATCCCTGGCATAGCCTGAGCTTCCCAAGCACTGCTTAGAATTCTTTGAGGTCTAAGACTTGGAGTGTTCTTCCTATGAACTTTATGAATTTATGGATTCAAAGAATTTTATGGATTCAGATCTAATCTCAATATTTGCCACTTTGAATTAATATTTGTGTATGGTGTAAGATATGAATCTATTTCTAATTTCTTACACATGGATATCCAATTGTTTCAACAACATACTTCATTTCATGTTCTTGGCTAATTTGTCAAAGATTAGTTTCCCGTGTTCTTGGGTGTGTCATTAATATTCTATTCTGACTCACTGATCTGAAGTCTATTTCTGTTCCAATACCATTCTTTTTTGATCACTATGGCTCTGTAGTAGAGATTCAATTTAGCTAATGAGATGTCTCCTAGGTTTTTGTCTTTCAAAATGAATTTGGTTATCCTAGGTTTTTTACGGTTCCACAAAAACTTTATAATTGATTATTCTAAGTCCTTGAAGAATGTGATCTGAATTTGAATAGATATTGCATCAAACTCTAATAGTAGTTTAGGTAAGGTGGTAATTTTTACAATAATTATTCTTCCAGTTGATGGGCATAGGATGTTTTTCCATTTCCTTATGTCTTCGATTTCTTTTTTTTCTGCGAAGTTTTCGTGGTATAATTCTCTTGTTAGGTTGATTTCTAGGTACTTGGATAGTTATGAACAGTACTTTAAGTGAGATAGACCCTTTGAACACTTTTCCCTCTGCGTTATTCATATAAATGAGTGTAACAGTCTTTTTTGTTTTGACTTTGTAAGTGACCAATTTGCTGTACTGGTTTATTATTTGTAGTTGCTTTTGTTGGCTCTTTTGGGTCTTTGATATATTATCATATTATCAGCAAATTGAGATGGTTTGACTTTCTTTTTTTTTTTGTCCCCAATTTCCAATCCAGACCAGGCAAGGGTCTGGGTTGAAGTGTATATAGGGTGCGTTTGCTGTACCTCCTTTTTCTATACAGTCCGTGTGAGGAACACAGCCTGTGGTAAGAATTGGGAGGCCTTATTTTTTTTTCCTTCTTTTTTTTCCTCTTTTTTTTAATTTAAGCGTTTTTATTACATATGTGTTTGTGATTTCGGTCATGTGAAGAACACCCCC